>PVLC010010497.1:0-22730 GCA_004027655.1 Graphiurus murinus | reverse complement strand
CCAATGTGCACATGAATATAAATGTCACACTTTGCACTCTAAATGTATGTGATTTTTATTTTAAATTTTGCCTTTGGACAGAGAAGCACAATAAGAGAGGGAAGAAAGAAATATTCAGGGTACTCTGGGTGGTAACAAAATTCTTCTGGATTCTGCACAAAGCTGCGATCTCTACCCTAGGAATGATACAAGTGAGAGAAACAGTTCTTCCTGGAGAAGCTGTGTGTCCTGCTACTGTGTCTTTATTCTGTGTTAGTAATACCTGCGATATCAAACATGGATGAGTGATAGGATCATTTGGGGTTACTGTTAAAATAAGATTTTCAGTATTTATCACTGGAATAAGCCACTCAAAATCTGCATAGGAAACTCTGTTGGTAATCCTATGCAAGTCACTGGGAACTGATAAATTGTTCAAGCTTCAGAAATTGACATAATAAATATTTATCTAAATTCACATATTTGGTTAATTAGCCATGGTACACTGAAGATAGGTTCGTAATTCTCTAATTTCATTTTCTTTACTTATTAACAGAGCTAACAATCCACCAAATTCTTTGATGTTAGTATTATTTCTAGCCTATGTATCAACCTCCTGGCCTATGCATGGCACATCATAGACCCCTACTAAGTGAACGATAGACTTACCCTCATATTTGTGAACAGAATTCAGAAATTTTAGAAACTTCATGATTAAAAATCATGCAGATTAAAAACTTGCAGATTAAAAAATAAAGTGGTGAGTCATGTTGAATTTGTAGATCAAATATAGGCTTCTTACTAATATTTTGGATTTTCTTTCTCATTTCCAGTTATCAAAGGTCTATGGCCCTGTGTTCACTCTGTATTTGGGCATGAAGCCCACCGTGGTATTGCATGGATATGAAGCTGTGAAGGAAGCCTTGATTGACCACGGGGAGGAGTTTGCTGGAAGAGGCAGTTTACCAGTGGCTGAAAAAGTTAATAAAGGCCATGGTAAGTCTGCATGTGCATATGTGTCCCTGTGTGTGTCTGTCAGTGGTCATGGGGATGCGGAGAGTGGAAGACACTGATCTGAAGAGCTCCAAAGGCAAAGTTTGGCCAAGCGAATGGCTGCTACCTATCAATACCCTCTCCCTTGCCTGAGAGCCCCTTCCTACTATCTGCTCCCTCTTCCTTTAGGGATTGTTTTCAGCAATGGAAAGACATGGAAAGAGATGCGTCGCTTCTCGCTCATGACCCTGCGGAATTTCGGAATGGGGAAGAGGAGTATCGAGGATCGCATTCAAGAGGAAGCCAGCTGCCTGGTGGAGGAATTGAGAAAACTCAATGGTAGGCGGCTCTTTGTATCATGAAACTCCATATACTGCTCTCTTCTCTGTAGACTTCCTTGAAGCATCCTAAGGAAAACCTGATCTTTCAGCTGTGACCTCATGAGGAAGAGAAATGGTTGGAAGTACAGAGCCAGGGAATGTTTGTGTATCTGTCGTGTGTGAACAGGTTTAGCTTGGCTTGCACTGAGGGTGTATGTGTCTATTAATTCTATTCTCTTCCCAACTTTGTTTTCAAGTCAGAATTCATGAATGTAGGTAATGTAGGTATTGTGCCTCTTTTCTGAGTCAAGGAGCAATTTCTTCTCCCTTGGCATGAAAGCGGGTCATATAATTTTGTATCACTTCACTAGAGAACACTTGGTAAGGGAACATGGAGGGGATGACTCCATCACACTGCATGGAGCCCCAAACAGGTAATATCTGCTTTACCTTATTGTATGGCCAAGGCACTGACATATGTCAGGGTTTCTTCCAGGTTCATGGAGACATTTCTCCTTAATAATGGGGTAATGCATATCTTTAATTGCTTAACTACATCTTAAAAGAATACTCCTCAATAATTTTTGTAAATGTAGCACTATTTTAATAAAGTATTATTAATTATTTTTTCTTCTTACCCAATATTTAAGGTTTGATTTATAAGTTTTTGGGTAAATATATGCTAGAATTTAAATCCACCACGTGCACAAACAGCAATTTATTAAATAATTTTCTTAACTAGATATCAATGCTTATCAGTAGCTCTTTATCTGGTCTTCCCTAAATGCATTCTGGTCCTAAATTCAATTTGTCTTATTTTTTTTCTTTTCATGCTCTTTGGATTTTGGATTATCTTTTTTTTTTTTTTTTTTTTTTTTTTTTTTTTTTTTTTTTTTTTTTTTTTTTTTTTTTTTTTTTTTTTTTGCGGTACTGGGGATTGAACTCAGGGGCATTCTACCTCCGAGCTACACCCCCAGCCCTATTTTTTATTCTTTATTTTGAAACTGAGTCTCACTAAGTTGCAGAGTGCCTCACTAGGTAGCTGAGGCTGGCCGCAAACCCGGATCCTCTGGTCTCAGCCTCCCGAATGGGATTATCTTTTTATGATAATTATTTTCTTCTCAATGCCAAATGTAGCCACCAATGAAGTGCTTGTCATGATGAATGCAATTATCATCTTAAACTCCAAATAACATTTTTGTGTGTATGTGGTACTGGGAATGGAATCCAGGGGCATTCTGCCTCCAAGCTACATCCCCAGCCTTATTTTTTATTCTTTATTTTGAAACTGAGTTTCACTAAGTTTTAGAGGGCCTCACTAAGTAGTTTAGGCTGGCCAGGAATGTACGAACCTCCTGTCTCAGCCTCCCAAGTACTGGGATTGCAAGCACCCAGCTTTACATTGTTTTTAAATTTTTCTCCTCCAAATCAACTGAAAGGAGACTGAGAATCAGATCTTACCTATGCATTACACATACTGTGGATACACACAGTTCCCAATGTTGGCAAAAATAAAACTTCTAAAAGCTTGGAGCCCTACAATGTTTAAAATAAAGTTGCATACAAGCTGCTAATTCAACCGGTTTCTTACTGTTCAGATGAGCTTTTATTTACTCAGCATACTTTTATTCACATGAATCTTATTATGGGTCCATAGATATGAATTTAAGAACTCCTGAGCATAAAATGTATTGATCATTTGATTATTGTTGTTTCACTATACAGATTCCATATTGAGTGAAGAATCTTTCCTAAAATTTAATTTCTTTTTCAATAATATGACAGATTTAACCTAACTGGTGGTCAGATTTAAAACTATTAAACACATTGTTCTGTTGATAAATATGTAGAACAATCTCCCCAGCAGCCACAAAGATCAGCTTTGTCCAAATAAACTATATTTGGAGTTAGAAAATGATGGACATTTACTTCCCAGACTGGGAAGTTTATTTTTTAAAACATTGAAATGAGAAAAATCTCCACTTGCCATTTTCCTGTTTCAATTTGCCTTTCCTTGGATTTATAGGTGAAACAAAATATTCTCATTTTATTTATTTAAACAAATAAATCTATGTTGCACTTACTGTCCTTCATAGTTATCTTTTCTTCTCATATACATAGATGTGATCTGCTTTCACATGTGTTTAAATACATGAACTCCTCCAAAATCTGTCTTTTTGGTTCCTCTCTCTTGGTTGAGTACATGGTTCTTTCAACTCTTTATTCTGTATAACAAGTGCCCAAGTTGCCACAATTCTATCCTTTACTTTTTAATATTCCATTATCTACAGACTTGACAGACAGATGTCATTCTCTTCTGACTACTCAAATTATGAGGTTTCAACAACATAAAAAAGTGTTTAAAATGATATAAATAAGAGCCATGGATGTGACTGACAATATTAAACTCTATTACTGAACTAGTTAGTCTACAGTGGCCAACTCAGGTTTAAAGTAAAATTGATGTGTTGATTTAATATATGTTGAATATGTTGCTGTTAGCAGAATCTGTACGTAATATTCTGCTTTAATTTTCTGAAATACTTTTACCTGCTAAAGAATTTTTTTATTTGTATTTTTAATGTATGTATATTTTATATTTGAAATAATTTTCTAATTCTCTAGGCTCACCCTGTGACCCCACCTTCATCCTGGGCTGTGCTCCTGCCAATGTGATCTGCTCCATTATTTTCCAGAATCGTTTTGATTATAAAGATCAGAATTTTCTTGCCCTGATGAAAAAATTCGATGAAAATGTTAGAATACTAAGCTCCCCATGGATACAGGTGAAAAAAAAACTTTTTTTCTGAAAAAAAAACAAAAACCTTTTGTTTCTCTGATGCATCTAAAATTCATTAAGGACAAAGTGGTGAAATGAATTTTTGGACTTGAGTGTCCTGTCTAGAACATCATGGGGGAATATCTGGGAAACATCACAACCCTTGATTTTATACCTGGGACCACTAAGGTACAAACTATACTGCTGTCCTTCAATCCTGTCAGCTCCTTGTACAGTGATTTTCCCACTAAATACCAAAAAGGCTGTTTCTATAGAGTACTTTTATGACTGCCTAAAGGATGGCTGTGTCATTGAATGGGCATCCAAGTTCTTTCTAAAAGCTTCTGTTACCTACACTGTTGTCCTGTCAATATTTAGAGACCTCTTCATTGTATTTCTTCACAGAAATGCCTTTGTTTAAGAACAGAATAGTCTCTTCAAGGAGGAAGAACATTTGGGAAAATGAAACTGGCAGGAATCACTGAGTAGGGTTGGCATGCTTTAGGCTGCAGCTGGGATTGTAGTTAACAAGATAACTGGGTTAGAAATTACCAAATGAGCTGGGCATGGTGGTGCATACTTGTAACCCCAGTACTTGGGAAGTTGAGACAGGAGGATCACATGGCCAACCTCATCTACTTAATGAAACCCTCCGCAACTTAATGAGACCCTGTTTCAAAATAAAGAATTAAAAATAGAGCTGGGCATGTGGCTCAGAGGTAGGATGCCCCTGGATTCAATCCTTAGGAATGCAAAAAAATAAAAAAGAAAAAAGAAATTACAAAATGATTGGTTTTATGGTGTATGAACCATAAGAATCATCCCAATTTTTATTTGTGCTAAATTGGCAGTCACTAAACTTTATCTAAAAAGTAATTGTGTGATCTTAGAGAAATCACTTAAAATTACTCTGGTTTCCAACTAGATTTCAAGGACTCTTTGAGCCCTTCCTACTTTTAAGATACTCATTCTAAGTCCAAGTGTAGTTAATAAAAATAAAAACTATTGCTACTAGCTTTGTGCTCTAAGTCAGAGTACCCAAGCTCCCTTAACCTCTCCCACATCATCTGCAAAATATGAACAACATTAATTCATGTCTACTTTTATTTCAAGGTGGTAGGAAAAAATGTATGTAAGGATGAGTGAATTGATTTAAAAATATTTCATGCTGTAAAAATGATGCATTTGTCTGAAAAATTATTATCAGTTTTGATATTCTGGTCAGAATTTTTTCCCTCAAATCTTTCTACCAACATGGACAATTCCTATATGCAATAAAAATTCAAGATGGACACAGTATTTTATTCATATAGAACTATAACGTCTAACCAGGGCTTCTTATATGGAATACATCTCTTCACTATATTATTGTTATATTATTATTATTGCTATGTGGTATACATCTCTTCATTATGCATTTGACTTAATGAATTATTGGTTTGTTTTGTTTTTTTCTGTAGGTCTACAACTCTTTCCCTGCTCTTATGGATTATCTTCCAGGGAGTCATAACACAATATTTAAAAATATTAAATATGTAGAAAATTTTGTCATGGAGAAAGTAAAAGAACACAAAGAATCACTGGATGTTAACAATCCTCGGGACTTTATTGATTGTTTCCTGATAAAAATGGAGCAGGTAAAATGTTAACTTCAGCTCAATTACGTGACTGAATATTTTGTGTGCTGAATTCCTCTCTATTTACTAGAGATGTTTAAATGGTCAGGACAGTAGTTTTTGAAATGCACTTTAAGTTTCTATTGTTCGCATATATTCGCATATATCCGCACTAAGCGTCCTTAAAAAATATAATTAAATAGTTAAATAATGAGCACACATCCTTCTCATAGAGAAAAATAATCTGACTGAAGAGAAACAAAATGCACAGGGCAGGGGAAATATAAAAAAGTATAGCAAGTTGGAAAACAAAATATTCTGACATAATATAATGATGAAGTTCATCATGGTTCCCATTATGAGTGCCTGGATAAGAAGAGCTAAGCCAAGCAGAACTTCCTGAATGTTCTCGAGATTGAAACTGACCTTGAAACATTTTTAGTAATGGACAATAGAAGGAACTACAGGTGGACTGTACTGTGTAGGTAAATTGCTTAGTGAGAAAGATTAGGAGGAGAGAAAAGTCTAAGTGTGACTTCAAATGAACTTGGACAAATACGGAGTTAGATATGGGCTGGTATCAGGGACCTGAAAGCATGAACTGTTTGCTATAATTTATTTGAAAGTCTACTTTTTGTCATTGACTTTCCTTTGTGTTCTTATCAAACTCAATTGACTATAAATCTGAGGGCCTACGTGTAGTCTGTCAAGTCCATGTCAATGATCAATTGGTCTATACTTAACCTGTAGTCAACATCTTTATGTCTTCATTATCATAGTTTTGTATCACATTTTCAAACCAAGGAGTGCTAGTCCTCTCACTTTCTTTGTTGTTATTTGTTTTGTTTCAAGACTATAGTTTATAATAACCTATAATGTATTTCATTACTGCCCAGAAGAGAGGATTTCAAACATGTGTGGTTCTCACATTCTGATGGCGGAGAGAGAGAGAGAGAGAGAGAGAGAGAGAGAGAGAGAGAGAGAGAGAGAGAAAGAGAGGAAGAGAGAGTGGAGGATGCCCTAAGACCACATCCCAATGATCTTCCTCCTTTAGCATTGCCCTATGCCCTAACTCTAAAACTTACTGCACTGGGGACATGCTTTCAACACATGACCTTCTGGGGAACATTTTAAATTCTAACTATAACATTCTTCCCCTAATCCCCAAATCTCTTGGCCATCTCACAATAAAAAATGTGTTCAATCCATCTCCGATAGTCACCATAATCTGAACAGCTCCATCACTGTTCAAAAGTCCAAGTCCTAAGTGTCCTCTGAGACTCAAGGCAAACTTTGAGTTGTAAGCCTCTGTAAAAGTAAAAAGATAGTTACAAAACTCCAACATACAATGGCACAGAGTCAACATTTACATACTAAAAAGGAAAATAATAGGGCCATACAATGAAGAGATGGAACTAAAACATGACCAGTGTTTGCCCCATCAGAGCTAACATTAAGTCATGCAAATTCACTTCTGGTATCTGGAGTACCTGTTGGTGAGATGTGATCTCTGCAAGGCCTTGGCAGCCCTGACTCTATGGACTGGTTCATTGTAGTTGGTGTCATAGGTGCCCTCCTACTCAGACTCCACCACTGTCAGTTGGCAGCTTTCCTTGGTGGATACTCCATGCTTCCATCATGTTTTAATTTAGGGGGTTCCTATTCCATCTTTAGATTCACCTCAGAGCTTTTCAAGTTGCTCCCTTTGGGGCTACTTGCAAGTATTATGACACTGACACACATTGCCTGGCCTCCCATGCCTTTGTTTGAAATCTGGGGGGAAAAAAAGTATTCATAACTCCTTACTCCAACAAAGCCAGCACTATGTGAGCACCAGGACTGACCAGAAGCAGCAATGGCAGTTATGCCCTCTTTAATTATGGCCTCTGGAACCTTTTCAATCATGGCCACTGGGCCCTCGTCAGTGATGGCCACTATGGTTTCCTCTTTAATCGTGCTTATTGGGACAGAGTCTGCAAGCCTTTTTTCCATGGTTATGCACTTGGATCTGAATTTCTCTGACCACATTCTTTTTTTGTTTCTATATAATATTTTATCCTCCTTTAGTCATCTTAGTTTCCTCAATTTTAAACATGCCTTTCTGGCATGTTAAATTGCAGAACTCTAAAGTCTCTCTGCTTTGCTTTCTCCTTCCTATATTCACAGTGTAACTGATTGGATGTGACATTAATATCCATAATCCAGTCTGGATGTCTCTTTATCTTGAGATTTCCTCCACCAGGTCAATCATTCCATTATCTCTCAATTCAGTCTCACACAAAGTTTCAGAACACAGACAAAATGCTGATTAGTTCTTTGCCAGAATGTAACATTTGTGGCCTTTACTCCATTTCTCTATGGAGTCTTCTTTGTCATTTTGTCTCTTCACCCTCTGAAATCTCCTAAGTACAATCTCTATTTGCATTCTGGCTCTTCCAACTTCCTTTCATGAGCCAGTTCCAAATATTTCCAAGTCACATGATCAGGCTTATATATAGCAGTGATCCCAGTAGGCTGATACCAATTTCTGTTTTAGTATGATTTCCCACTGCTGTGACTAAAATACCTGACAAGAACAACTTAGAGGAGGAAAGAGATATTGGGGCTCAAAGTTTCAGAAATTTTAGTCCATATATCTGGCTCCAATGCAGCAGGGTGCATGGTGAAAGGATATAGCTCTCACATTATGTTAACAGAAAGCAGGAAGAAAGTTAAGAGTTGGCTCACTGACATATACTATCCCCAAAACAGTCATGACAGATGCATATTGAAAAATAATTTCCACAAAAAACATTAGAGATACACACAATTTTATTTGGAAAATCAAGAAATACATATTCAAGGGAGAATGTGAGCCATCACTAGATCAGTGAGATGCATTTTGGAGGCATATGGCTCCTTTTGAAAGTTTTTGGAAACTTTGCAAATGGTGAGAGTGAGAGGTATTGAAGTGGTGCCAGCCAAATAAGTTTGATTCCTTTGATTGTATAACATAGAGTAGGTGATGGTAGACTAGTTGTCTTCAGAATATTTTGGTTTACTTTATCTAGTTGATGGATACCACTTGGACTATACCCATATCGTTGGGCTTTGAACAATATTTTCCTCTAAACTTCTTTTGATTAGTCTAAAATACATTCTATAAGCTTATAAAGTACAGAGACAATAATTAACTGGACTTTCAGTCTTCTATGATTTTTTAGACCTTTTAAGAACTCATGCCTGAAGGAATAGAGATTTTAAAGGGAAGGTGATACATGTCTTATGAAATATATATGCCTTATATATTTTGTGCCTCTTTTATTCTTATATTACTTATTTTTGTTTTCTTTTCCTAGTTAATCTTTTTTAATTTTCACTGAATTTCTTCATCTCTTAAAGTCATTTTCTCATTAATTACTATGTTGATTTTGTTAACAATCTAAACAATAATATCTCTCGTTTTACTGTTTCTAGTAAGTTGTGTTTCTTTGCAAATAATAAAATATATGTACTGATGAGGTAGGCATTCATTTTCATCATCGATCATCATTTTTCAACATAATATCTACTCTACCATATGTGATTCGAGTAAAGGGGGAAAATAAAGAAGGAGCAAGTTTTCTGTTTTATATTTTTGGGAATTTATAATGTCTTTCATGGTACATAAACTTCCAAGAGTCTCAAGAATAAACAATTTTGGCAAGCAAGGAATAAAGGTGTAGGAAATGAAGTTTGGGTCAACTTATCTATAAAGAAACTGCAGCAGTTTCCTTCAATAATGCTGCACTCTCTAACTTGTGTGCTATATAATCTTCTAACATTGTGAGTTATTTTGGATTCACTGTCACTACATATGCTGGCAAATAATTTACAAGTTAATAGAATGAAATTATGCTTAGGAAAAGAACAATCAACAGTTGAAGGAGTTTACTTATGAAAACCTGGCCATCACTGCAGTTAATTTGTTCGGTGCTGGGACAGAGACGACAAGCACAACGCTGAGATATGGCCTCCTGCTCCTGATGAAGCACCCACATGTCACAGGTACGACCAGATATGAGGAGCATGTTGATTTCAGAGATGATGGGAAGAGATGGTGGTGTTCATCTTGTCCTAGAGAAGCTTCTGTATCACCAGTTGCAATGGGCTAATGACTGAGAGAATTGAAGATGGGAATGACAGTAGGAAAAGCAACAAACCCTGATCTGGTTCCTGGATTTTGAGAGAGAAAATTTGTGGCTAGAGCAGACAGCTAGAGTAGACCTGGGTTCTACTAGCTTTATTCCCCAAGGACCAGTTTATATAGAAAATAAATTCTGCAGACACCATTCTTCATTCTGATAATTCTAATTCTTGGGTAGTAAAAAGGAAACGCTCTTTATTAAAGCATAAATGCAAATCCTTGAATATAGTGAGACTGCCAAATATCAATTCTATTTTGAGAAATTTTCTGAAAACAAAAATTTATTATACATATATTATACAGGTATTCCACATAAAGATATGTGGTAACATACCAAAAGCAATTTTAATAGCCCAGAAATATGCTTCCATAAAGATCTTGCTTCACAAAGTAATTTAGTAGTCAGTAATCTTATCTTTAAGAACATTACTACATAAGTTTCCTTTTATAGAGTTCTAGTGGTGCAGTGCATATGAAATATACTTTCTTTCCATCCTGTCTCTGGATTCCAGTGAAATAAAAGTAGCATACTTATGGATGAGAATTAGTCCTGGTAGGCTGGAGCATAGAACAGTAAACAAACAACAATCTTCACCAAATTTCTGAAAAACAAAGGGTGAAATCAAGAGTGATCTCTAAATGAGCATGAGGTTGATGCTGTAACCTCAATGCCATAAGAGGAAGATTTATGGAAGAAATAGAAACAAGCTGTGTCTCTACCATCCCTAGAAGGATCCCTGTTTGTAACTAAAGGTATCAAAGAACATAGATACAAGGTTGAAAAAGGAAGCTCTCCCTGCAAGCACTCCCTCTGCATCTCCTTTCATCTGGTGACTGATTTGCAATCCCAGGAAAGAGAGGCTTGCTCTCCAGAAAAACTGAGCCTCTAAGGCCCTGTACTGAGAGACTGTGGGCAGTGACAGAAAGAGTAAGGTGTATGTAACAGTTTAATTAATGCTATGTTCATAAAATTATCAATACCATCTTAATGTCATGTATGGGGAATGGGAGGGAGTGGGATGCAATCTGGAGGGAAACATATCAAGTGTTGTGTGCATGTATTTTCCTATCACTCTAACTTCATTATGATGTATAATTCCAATGCACCAAAGAATGTATATTAAGAAAGAGTGAGGCATAGAGCAGTTAAAGAAAGTTTGGAAAAGGTCAAATCCTTGAAAAATGACACTCATGTCTTTGTCCCATCTTGCTTCCTAAAATTCAACAGCCAGATATATTTTCCAAAGCATGAAGAACTATGGATACAGACCCCCAAATATGTCATCTTAATAGACCATTCCCTCCAACCATACAGCAGAGTGAATGAAATCAAAACATCCAACTAAAATACAGATCATGAAATTTCAGAACACCTAGATTAAAGAGAAATTCATAAGAACTTCCATAGTTACATAAGGTTATAGTGAACTGTAGTGTATTGATAAAAAAAAAAAAAAAGATGGGGTTGTTTCAGACTTTCATATTTGGCACAAATTTTATCCTCTATATTTCCTATCTCAAAAAATAATGAATAATATGCTGTATCTAAATGTGGGAAGCCATGACAGAGGAAGTTGTGGGGTCCAGGAATGGGGAGATCTCATGGGAGAAGCTGAGAATGTCAAGGAGGCTGCTGAGCATCACGCCTGGAAAAAGCCCACTTCAGAATGCATCAGGAGGATGGTGCAGGTATGAGGGAAAATGCCAGGAAAAAAAGAGAAGTGGTTCATATCTGAGGCATTCCCATGTCTGGAAAGTTAGTCCTAGGAGTTTGAACACCTCCTTGAGCATTTGGAAATAATTCTAACTCAGAATGGAAAATTATGAACTGGAATAGACAACTTTCATCAAAAATGCAAATGAAAATATTCATAGTTTTCCATCCTAGGAACAATATCTCTACCATTATCATTCAAATAGTGAATATTGCTATAATCAAAACTGTAGTCTAATTGAGCAGAGGAGGCCTGTGTGGGAGTGTGTGTGTGTGTGTGTGTGTGTGTGTGTGTGTGTATACATGTGTGCATGCATGTAGATGTAGTTATATATGGGATTGATTTAGAGAAGAAGATTCTCATGTCACATCCTAGAAAAATCAATAAATATCTTGCAAACGTGCACAACTAAGAAATAAAAATTATTATTAGAAATATGAAAGTGAAATTGAAAGTTTCAGTGACCACCTCGGGGATGTGGAAGTATGAAGTAAATTCCACTACAAATTGCTCACACAGAAACAAAGCACATACAAGCCGGGCGTGGTGGCGCACGCTTGTAATCCCAGCATTCGGGAGGCTGAGACCGGAGGATCCGGGTTCGCGGCCAGCCTCAGCTACCTAGTGAGGCACTCCGCAACTTAGTGAGACTCGGTTTCAAAATAAAGAATAAAAAATAGGGCTGGGGGCGTAGCTCAGAGGTAGAATGCCCCTGAGTTCAATTCCCAGTACCACAAAAAAAAAAAAAAAAGAAAAGAAACAAAGCACATACATATTTTTTCATCCATTTCAATTTAATTTTCATATTATTTTGATATTAATTTAATGTTTGGTTCTTGTTTGCCTCCCTACTTTGTCAGTAATTATATGACTTATTCATGCTCTTTTTCCTTCATAACATATTTAATATTTCATTTCTGTTCGTCATCACGAATGCTGATAATGGCTGATCATTTGCTGATACAGCAAATGAACTAAAGTTCATAGAAGAGTAGTATGTCTCTGTATTATGGCAAATCTCCCTAAAGATCTAAACGTGTATCCAGACACATAATTTATATTTGTAATACTATTGAGACGCCTTCATAATTCTCCATGAACCATTGCATTGCATTTTCCTCCTATTCAAACATTTCTTACATGTCCCTCATCAGCTAAAGTACAGGAAGAGATTGAACATGTGATTGGCAGCCACCGCAGCCCCTGCATGCAGGACAGGAGCCACATGCCCTACACAGATGCTGTGTTGCATGAGGTCCAGAGATACATTGACCTCATTCCCACCAACCTGCCCCATTCTGTGACCTGTGATGTTAAATTCAGAAACTACTTCATTCCCAAGGTAAGCTGCTTTCTTCTCTGCTGCACCTCAGTGCTATCAATTATTCCAAGTTCACATCAGGAACCTCCACTAACAAAAGATGGGAGACATGCAAAAATCTTACATTTGGCTGATAATGCAATTTGCACTGTTTCCAATTGGATCTATAAATTCTTACAAGTTTTGGTTTCTGGCAGTATGGTCTTCCAAATATATACTGTGCCTTTAATATTGTTTTGGCTATTCTTGCAATTTACATTTTCAGGTCAATACTAAAGTTTTAGGTTGCCAATTTCTAAAGATGCTTGAACTTTTATCATAATGACAATAAATTTGTAAATAAATTTTAAAGAATTGGTATTTTGATCCCATGATGTTTTCAATTCATGAGTAAGATTATGTTCCCATTTGATTCAGACTCTGAATTGTTTTCTTCATATTTGATGTTCAGTGCAGAGTCTTGTTAATCTTTTTTTAAGGTTTTCCTGGGTACTTTTTGCATTGTTATTATAATTTGTATGATTCCATGCCATTTCTCGATGCCTGCTATATGTAATATATTTGATTTAATCATTTTGATGATCATATGCTTAGTAACGATAAAATTCACTACTCATTACCAATGAAATATCTGTAGATAAGTCAGGTGCATTTCTAGGGTACCATTGAATGTACTTGGTGATCATGGGTATCCTTGTTTAATTTCTTATCTGTGGAAAGATGTGGAGGTTTAATATCTCAGTGTTGAATATGATGTTTGAAATTGGTTTTGGTAGACATTGTTTATTGGATTAAGAAAGGCTGCCCTATTCTCTTAATTTTATATAAATTTTGCTCATGAATATGTATATAATTTCAAGAAACGTATTCTTTAAATCAGTCAGTGTGATTGCCTCTATTTTCCTGGCTTCCTCAGAAAGCATGCATATTGTAAGGTAAAATGTAAAATTGGATTTGATTTGCTTCATATTGTTCATTAAAATTTAATCTTCCCCAGAAAAATCGGTCTGAAATTTTTCTTCTTGGACATTTACTTGTCAAATTTTTTTGTGTCAAGACAACGCTTGCTCCATAAAATTAAGTGTAAATGCCCCCTGATATAGGTCTGCTTTTCTTTCTCTCCTTCTTGTGAGAACTTAGTATCTTTGAGATATACCAACATTTTTGGCTTAGTAGCAGATATTATATGAGGAAATGTGTGGTATTTCAGATGACATTTATCTCCTTATAGGAATTTTTCATTTCTCTGCCCTGGGCACACAAAATGATGTCATGCTTCTGGACCTAATGCAGAATTAGGCAAACACAGTGAAAACTGAATGTAGGATCAAATTAGCTCTCTGTTCTCCCATCTCTGCAATACTGAGGACAACTTTTGTCTCTATGACTTTACTATGCTCTCTAACACAGGTTTTCTGCATTAATCCAGACATTCTATCTCCTGCACTACAAGTGACTCTATTCCACTGAGGCCTGGAAGTGTCATTAAATTAAAACTGATATAACAAAGTTGCATTTTCATGGGGAAAAAGGAGTCATTCTTTCCCCCTGTATGGAACCAACTGGTATAGAAACAAGTGACACTCCATGACTGCCTCTACCCTCTTGGGAATAAGGCAAATGATTTATTTCATTTCAGGGCAGAGCCACTGATCACACTGGAGATAATGATCTAAGACATGAGCAAACCAACTTTTTTTTGTATGTAGCCAGATTGTAAAATTTTCAGACTTTATAAACCAGAAGGATTCGGTTGCCACTTCTGAACTCTGCCTGGAAGCTGTAACAGGCACCAGGAAACCAGTGAGGATATCTATGTTCAGTACTTATTGAAACTGAAATTTAAATTTTGTAGAAATTTCATATAACAATTATTTACTTTTTCTTTAAAATATTTATTTATTTATAAATATGCTTACCACATATGCATTGCCAAAATAAGTAGCAGGCTTGTCAAAGGCAGGTCTAAAACATTTCCACACAGTAAAGCTTTCTGGGAGAATGTGAGGTCAGTTTGCATGCTTGTATTCTATTTGAAGAAAATTGGTCAGCACCAGATTCCAAAGGTTTATCCATATCAGTTTCTAGAAGTTTATTGCTTTACTTCTTATATTTAAATCAGGACATTTTTAACTTTTTATTATGGTGTAGATAGTAGTGATGATTCATATTTTTCAATGGTTTCTAATTATTTAATAATATTTACTGAAAGTATTTCTTCTTGTGTATCTTCATGAAACATTTTCATAAATTACTGGTTTAAAATAATTCACAAGGATAATTTGAAAAACAAACTTTTGAACTGTTTACATGATAAACATAAGGGTGAAATAATTTTTCCTTACTTTGTCTTTAAATACCTGTGTGTGTGTGTGTGTGTGTGTGTGTGTGTGTGTGTGTGTGTGTTACTGAGGATTGAACCCGGGGGCCTTCTGCCTCTAAGCTACACTGCAGTCCTATTTTGTTTTTATTTTTGAAACAGAATTTTGCTTAGTTGATGAGAATCTATTTGCTGAGGATGTCCTCAAACCTGCAATCTTCCTGTCTCAGCCTTCCAAGTACTGAGATTACAGTTGTATACCACCATGCCCAGATAAATATCTTTAAATTTAAATGAAATTACAGTGTGTATATAGGTACTATAATACCTGTCTGAATACGATGCTATTTTCAGTATGCATGTCCAAAAACAAGGACATTATTCCTACTTAGTAATAATTACATGCACACTTAGGAACCCTCATTAATTCAACAATATTATACAGATGGTATTTAAATTTTCTCAATATTGCCAAATATTTTTATAGCTATTCTTTCGCTTGTAGTTCAGTGTCTAGTCCTGAAACAATCACACAATGTAGTTTTCTTGTTACTTTGATCTTAGTAATCAGAAGCAGTTCTCACTCCTTATTTTTTGACCATACTGAGTAGTTCAATCGAGCAATCATTTAACACGTTCCTCAGGTTGGTTCTGCACAATTGTTTTCTAGAAATTGGGCTCTGGTTGTGATTTTGGCAAGAAACCAGCATTGTGGCCATGTATACACTACTGAACCATGTTGGTGAGTTGGGATCATGGATGTCCCATATGCCATTGTTAATTATGGCCCTTTTACATTCAAGCAACGTCTTTGATTTCAAACTGTGATCCTTCTGAGCTGTGTGAAAACCAAAGGGATGAAATAGAGGAGCAGATAGTGACAGACACTAGTGTCCAAGTGTGATGATAAAGAGAGCAGGTTCAGAAGGATCAAGGTATCCATATACTCATTACTTTGGATGCTATTCGAGGCACTTTAGCATGCTCATTGCCACTGACCTCACTGATTCCTGTTTGTTACATGAACTATCTTGCTGGAAGTGTCCCTGTTCTTCTTCAGACATGGTGTACCTTCTATAGACAGGAAGAATGAAATAAGTGACTTTCATTGAATGCTGCAGCTCCATGACTTCTCTATAACTTGGTTTATCTGTGTCTGTTCCTAGGGTACAACCGTATTAACATCCCTATCATCAGTGCTTCATGACAGCAAGGAATTTCCCAACCCAGAGATCTTTGACCCTGGACACTTTCTAGATGACAGTGGCAACTTTAAGAGAAGTGACTACTTCATGCCTTTCTCATCAGGTAAGAGAAGTTGATTTCCATAAGTGCTCTAGAGTACAAGGTGCCCTTTTGAGACAGTTGTGACTTATATGATGCCTCTTCTGGAGCTGGTAGATTTTTCCTTTGTACATGATGAGAAGTGACACTCCCAATGTCCATTCAGTTTTCCTGATCATGATGCATTTTCAGTTTGGGGCCAGAATTGTGGCATTTTATTTTGTTAACCCATTTGTTCCAAATTTAGAAAACTAGAATGTTGGTCATTTACATTCCTCATGTAAATGTGTCATGAAGGTACCAAAGATCTATTTTAAAAGTAAAACTCATTTGAACTTTCTTCATCCACCATAAGAAAGGTGAGCTCACTGCACAGCATGAGGGAATGCCCATGTGTGGTTGCTCACAATCCAGGTGGAGCTATGGAGATTCAAGCTTGCAAAAGCACAAAATGGCACCAAAACTGACACACCCAGTTAGATAACTGAGTAAACAGTTCATTAAATTTAGTGGTATGGATGCTATGAGAGAGGAAAACACAGATTGCTGGGTTGGAAGAGTTATGTTTCAGAAGGTTCCAAATTTGTGCTCTGTCATATCCCACTATGAAGCACATAATATAGTATCCAACGTTCTAAGTGAACAAAGACATTTAAGCTGCTTCAAATGGGACAGAGACAATATAAAGGAGAGAAAGCTGAGCTATTTTATGAGGGTGGTTTATCATGTGACCAGGAGATTTTTTTTTTCTCAATCAGGAATGTCAGTAATGCTACTCAATAACCATGTGCTCATAAAAACAGTGGTGATGTGGAAAGGTAACATGAAATAATCACAAAGCAACCTGTTCTTCTTCTAATCATGAATATGCATTTTGTATATTGGATCTCCAAACATGCAATGTTAGTGCTAAGTGTCTGGCCATGGAATCTCCTTCCTAGATTCTGTGTATTTGATTTTTTTTAAATCTGGCACTGTAGATATTGTAGATATCATGATGACAAGGGCAACCTCTCTTCAAGTTCACATTTCAGCACAACTGAAAGAAAAGTAAATAAACACACAGAGTAGGAAGTAGAAACATTTGACCTGAGTTTTTGTGTTGTATAAGAAAGCACATCTTTGACGAAAGAAATCCATGATGATATAGCACTTGAATCTTCAGGATGTGTTGATGAAAAGGAAATATAGCTGCATGTGTAAATAATGGAATAATATTTTATGAACCTCAGACTGGGAACAGGAAGCACAAGCAATATAGATGTGTTACAGGACAATACTAACCAAAATATGAAATGTCTAAGATTCTGTTCAATGTTGGAAAACTTAGTAAAGTGCTGGAATGAACCTGGATTTGAATAAATTGTTTTAATAATATATTTAATAAGATAACATGTTAGGTAGCAAATCTGGATCCATCCATCCACCCTTCCATCCACTTATTCATCAAAGAATTACTGTGTATTCTCACTGTGCCAGCTAGACACACACTACTTGCCATGGTCATAGTTGCACACAAAGAGTAATTACATTATTTTATTATTATTATTTCTAGGAAAACGGATGTGTTTGGGAGAAGGCTTGGCCCGCATGGAGCTGTTTTTATTCCTGACCAGCATTTTACAGAACTTCAAACTGAAATCTCTGGTTGATCTAAAGGACCTTGATACCAACCCAGTTGCCAATGGATTTGCTTCTGTGCCACCACCGTACCAGGTCTGCTTCGTTCCTATCTGAAGAAGTGCAGACTGTCTGGCTGCTGCTGTGCTGTTGTCTGTACTCCCCTCTCCTTCCCCACCAGGGATGCCTTCTCTGGCCTGTTCTCTCATATTACCCTAATCCCTCAAGATGCAGGGAACAGCCATCTTCATTTAGGAGAGTTGTCTGGGTCACTGCACCAATATGTCTTCCATTCCCCATGCTCTGGGACACTAACATTGGCCCATTTAAATGCTAATGTTAATCTAATGCTGAGTTATTAATAGGTTATCACTTTCAAACAGCAAAATGTTTAAATTGTCACAATTAAGACCCATTTCTCCTCTGCATGATCTTAATAATAAATATGATTGATTACTGGTCCATTCTCAGACTTTCTTTTTTATGCTTAATTCACATTAGAAAGAAAAGAAAAGAAAGACCCAAGACGTGCTTGTCCTACTATTTGTAAGCAGAGAGAGTGTAAAAGGGAAGATTGTAGATAAGGTCTTTAGATGGATAACACCAAGAGTTACTGAAGATATGGATTTGACACAGGAAAACAATGTCAAAACATAGCTCCAATCTATAGGAAAATATTGTGAAGAATATGAAGAAATAAACATTAAGCATAGAGATCATGTGCCTGATGAGAAGGAACTTACCCTTTCTAGTCTTATCTCCCAGAGAAAGACATTTTTCAGGCAAATTAAGGCACATCGGTGTCTGCACATACAAGAGTTTATTGTTATACATTATAACATAATACATACTGTATATACACATTTGATGATATGTGATTCTTTATAACATTTTGTACTTCATGTTTTTCTACAAAGTAATATGCCAAGAAAACTCTCAGAGATAATAGAGCAATGGAAAGTGATATTGAGATTGATTGATTGATTGATTGATTGATTGATTGTGGTTCTGGAGATTGAACCCAGATGCATTCTACCTCTGAGCTATATCTCCAGCCATATTTTTTTTGAAACAGGATCTCACTAAGTTGTTGAGGACTCACTAAGTTGCTGAGACTAGTTACAAAACTGTGATCCTCCTGTCTCAGTCTCCCAAGTACTGGAATAACAGGTGTGTGTCACCATGCCTGCCTCATATATAGTGTATTTTAGCAGATAAATTAAAACATGAAAATTACATAAGTTTATGAGATATTTTGTGATGATTTATGCACATATAGTGCAATGTTTAAATCAGGTTAAACATGTTCATCTCAGAAAAATTTTTTATTTCTTTTTGGTGAAAGCATTTAATGCCTTACCTTCTAGGTTTTTAAAATATATGGTACATTATCATTATCCATTGACACCCTTCTACGGAATAGCACACCAGAACTTCTTAACAACTATTTGGAAATTAGAGCTATTGATCAACCTTTTCCTTCCCTTCCTTCAGTGTACTCTCCTCAGCTTCTGGTACCCTACACTGTACTCTCAATTTCTGTGAGACCACTTTAAAAAAATAGACACACACACACAGTGGCATATATATTTTTCTGCCTGATTTGGAACACTATACACAATGCTTTCTACTCTTATTCCTGTTGGCAACGATAAGATTTACTTTTTTGTGAGTGAATGATATTCCATTGTATACAAGTACCACATTCTCTTCATTCATTTCTCAGGTGATGAGCAATTAAGCTGATTGTACTTCATGGATATTGCGAAAAATGCTGCAATAAGCATAGGAGTGCAGATGCCCAGTAGTGGGTTTTTATATCATATACCAGTTCTATGCTTACTTTTAGAGGATCTTCCAGAACATTTACCACAATAAATGCACTAATATAAATTCCCAACAACAGTGTACAAGAGTGCCTTTTCTTCCATATGCTCGCCAAGGTACACAGGCCTAGACTACTTCCTTCTCTCTTCTGCTAAGTAGGGGACATTTCTCTTCCTGCTGCCTGGCTTAGAGGTGGGGAAGGGCTGACATAGGCAAATATATCCTTCTTACTTTCTTTAAAATATCTTTTCCTATGATTACACTAAAATCAGCCAGTATGATCTCTCATCTGGTCTCCTTAGGTCTTTTGAAGATAGTTTGGTGCATGAATAACTGCTCAAATAAGTTTGTCTATGGGGCAATGACCCCTGGAGGAACATATTCAGCTACCATATTGCTTCATACTTTGAATGTGTGCCTTAAGAGTCAAAAAATGCCAAACATAGCAGAAAAATATTAGTAAATTGCTAAAAGATTTAATTAAATATTGAAAACATCACCCATTCAGAATACATTTCCAAAATATGTAACTAAATCTTCCCACTCCTTCCTGTCTTCCTTCTTTCTTCCTTCTTATAAAGGTATGGACCAAATCCACTATGAGTCCAAGCAAGTTAGGTACTTATTACACTAGTGATACAGCTGTGTTCTTTCAGTTAGTGGTCAGAGCCTACACTGTCAAAGAACACACGTGCAGTTGGTTATCCAGAGTGGTGGATGAAACCCTGAACAAAAGACTGAGAGTCCCCTTGGAAGAAAAGGGCATCACTTACAAGAGTGCAGCCAAGAATGGGGTGTCAGATCCAGAAAGGAGAGAATAGGGTACCTCATTGGGCGGAGTGGGAGAAGCTAAATTGATTGAAGAGTCAGAGAATGGATTCTGAACTGCACGTAATGGATAGAATTGGCATCTACTGGAGAAACAAGAATTGGTGTTGAGGATAGATGGCTCTGACATGTTAATATAAATATCAGGTGTGGGTACTTGTATTAAAGTTATATAAGAGAATTGCTCTGTTTTTAGGATTTGCATACCAATATATTTCATGTTAGAAATGTCATGTAAGGAGGTTACTGTCTGATAACTTAAAATAAAGAAGTTATCTGTATTCACATCCAAACCTTTTGTCAACACCTGATTGTCAAATCTAGTATCTATCTATCTGGCATCTATCTATCTATATTTCTATCTATACCCATCTATTCAAACAAGAGGCTATATCCAAACAATATATAATTGTTTAGAAAGAATAATCAATATTGTCAAAGGACAGCTCAAAAATTTCTCATCATCAAATATAACTATGATGAATTGTGATTAGCTGCCCAAAAGAAAAGTTATAATGAAAGAAGATTGAATCTGCTAAGTATAGATAAGGAAATAGTTACTTGCCACTCTCATACTATAACTGTAAATCAGTTTCACCATTTGAACAACTCTTTGACAATATTTCTAAAAATGGAGCTCATTCATATGCAGAAATGACCTTTGTATGTTTGGATTGCACAGATGCCATTCATTAGGATACCAAAAGTTACATATGCAAAGGTTTATAGCAGCATTGTTTATGATAGACCCCAAATAGAAGCAGCCAACTATTCACAAAAATAAATACCCAAAGTAAATAATTGAGCAATTATAAAAAACATTATTTGGAAATTATAATCTCTGTTGTTATTTTCATAAACAAGAATGAGTCTCACAAGGTTAAGTGAAAAAAATCAGATGCTAAAAGTATACATAATATGTAGCACTCCACTTATAGGAAGACTAAAAATAGACAAACTACCTATTGACATTGGATATACTTACAGTTAGTAGAATTATGGAGAGGGAGAAGGCCTAAGGGGCTAATGGCTCCTGGAAACATTCTTTTCCTTGATCTCTTTTTTGGTTACAGAGATACATTCACTTTATAATTCATTATGCTATATATTTTGAGCATTTGTAATCATATATATATATATATATATCTTAATATTCTTTTTTCCTTTCCTTAAACTTTTAATTGATGCACAATATTTGTAACTATTTACGAAGTACAATATATATATACAATGTGTCCTAATCAAATCACAGTAATTAACATTTCCCTTCTTCAAATGTTTATCACTTCCAGGTATTAGAAACATTCAAAATCTTCTTTTCTAGTTATTTTTAAGTTATTCTCAAATGGGAATGCTCATTTAAAATCAAGTATCTCTAGCAAGAGAAGTCTACACTTCTGTGCCTGTAAGAGTCTTCATGTTCACATCTTCCTATCCATCATTTGGCAGTGATGAGAATTTCCTTTAATGTGAGAATCACTGAAGTGGGATTACAGAATCCACAAGACCTGGATTCTAAAACAAGATTTTGTCCTGAAGCATTAGTGACATATCACCTCACTGAGTCACCAATTCTTCATTACTAAACATGAATATTCTGACTCTAATGATCTATGGTGGTTTTTTTTTTTTTTTTTTTTTTTTTTTTTTTTTTTTTTTTTTTTTTTTTTTTTTTTTTTTTTGGTGCTGGGGATTGAACCCAGGAGTATTCTACCTCTGAGATACACCTCCAGTCCTATTTTTTATTCTTTCTTTTTCTTTTTGTTTTTTTTTTTTGCGGTACTGGGGATTGAACTCAGGGGCATTCTACCTCCGAGCTATACCCCCAGCCCTATTTTTTATTCTTTATTTTGAAACCGAGTCTCACCAAGTTGCAGAGTGCCTCACTAGGTAGCTGAGGCTGGCCGCGAACCCGGATCCTCCGGTCTCAGCCTCCCGAATGCTGGGATTACAAGCGTGCGCC
>PVLC010010496.1:0-50163 GCA_004027655.1 Graphiurus murinus | reverse complement strand
ACTGGGGATTGAACTCAGAGGCATTCTACCTCCGAGCTATACCCCCAGCCCTATTTTTTATTCTTTATTTTGAAACCGAGTCTCACTAAGTTGCGGAGTACCTCACTAGGTAGCTGAGGCTGGCCTCGAACCCAGATCCTCCAGTCTCAGCCTCCCGAATGCTGGGATTACAAGCGTGCGCCACCACGCCCGGCTAAATTCCTGCTATTTCATGGATGCCCTTTTGGAATTCCAAAGTCAGCTGGCAGTCAAAGTAAGAGGTAGGACAAGGGGATGTGAAATCAGCAGTGTTGAGTTCTGAACATACTTTGTTTTCTAAGTATAAATTAGAGATGGCACTAGTATATTTCTCATGAAGTAGTTGCAAAGATTGATTGAGACAATACAATAAAAGCATTTGGCATGTAGTGAGTGCACATAAATATTTACTATTATCACTGTTATAAGCTGTGTAGTAGTACATCGTGGTCACCACTTAATAAAAGGTTTTAAAGGAAAAGCATGGCAGTTTCAGGTAGGAGAAAAAATTAAGATGAGGAGACAGTAAATACATGGCAGCTGCAATGATGGTGGTGATGATGGTGGTGGTGGTAATGGTGATGATGGCCAAAACATGGGGACCTTAAGAGATTACACGTGCTCTAAAACTTGGCAGTTGAGGACATTGTAAATATTGGAGGACTTAGATAAATTTCCCAAATTTACATGACTAATAAAGAGCAGAGCCACAGTTAAAACCGACTCTTCTAACACTACCATTCACTCCTGTAAGCACTGCACTTTTTCATTGTTCCTGCACAGAATGAAGACAATCCTTGTTCTTAACTCATAGAGTTACCTTACAGGCTCAAATGGAATTCATTGAGATTTCAGAGCCAGTCAGTCTAGGCTGCATTTTTGGTGCCAATATTTATCACAGGCATGTTTCCCCAAACCTGTGTATTTTCATCTGCAAAATAGAAATAACCATAGACCCTCATCAGCCATTGTGAGAATTAAATGGGACAATGTATGTGTACATTTTCATAATGTCTGGTGCATAATAATAAACATTGCCTATAATTAGTTTTAAATTATTAGAAAGTAATGAATGTGAATGTCTGAGAAGACTTTTTCCTTCATGGGGTCATTCTTGATGCCTGGGGATTATTCTGACAAAACTGACTTGAAGGTGACCGGGTTAGAGAGAACCCGGCTGGAGCTCCTCCTAGCATTCAGCACCTGCCTCCTGAGGTCCTCTTCAAGGGAAAGCCTGCATTCTGCTCTGGGCAGCGAGTGGCCCCTGCCTTGAGCCAAAGCCTCAACATTCACACCCGCCTGCACCATCTTCCAAGTCGCCATCACATCGGTGTAGTTGTGTGGCATAAAGGAATGGACTGCCATTGTCTTGCTTCTTTTTGTAGTATCTGCATTTTATCTTCTGTTGGATCTACAGAAATGGTCTTGAGAGTAAGCAGAGGGGGAAGCTGTGTGATGTGGAAGCTTAGACATGAGGAGGTGACAGAGCCTCCCACCTCTAGCGCCATGAGCTGACACCATTGCAGTGGGTGATTCTGGTCTTTCGCTCCTCTGTCAACACGAACACAGATGCTCAGGAGATAGTGGGCGGAGGGAAAAGCTCGGTGGTCCTATTGGAGCCATTCCTCAACATAATCACTCGAATACTTTTCTTCCACTTTTTTTTTTTTAACCTTATCTGTGTGGCACTATCATTATCTGATAATAGTTTTCTGTAAATATTTATTTTAATTATTTGTGAGATACTTTATTTGTTATCTATTCATTTAAAAAAATTTATCACCAGATGCGGTTTTGCATGACTATAATCCCAGTATTTGGGAGGCTGAGACAGGAGAATCCCAAAGTTAGAAGCCAATCTTAGAAACTTAGGCTCTCAGCAACTTAGAAAGACCCTGTTTCCAAATAAAAAATAAAGTAGGACAAGGGATGTAGCTCAGAGGTAGAATGTTCCTAGGTTCAATCTCCAGCATCATAATAAATACATGAAGAAATAAATAAATAAATAAATAAATAAATAAATAAATAAATAAATAAATAAATAAATAAAATTTATCTCTGGCCACAAAAGAACATAAATAGAAATCATAGGGTTGAACAGATTGGCACCAGAGAATAAAACTGAAAGCTGATTCTCTTTCTCCTTTTTTAGTAAAATAGAGATTTCAAATTTATTTATAATATTTTAATTAAGAAAACTTGAAATTTTAGTCCCTTCTGTTGTCATATCACTCAGTCTCTTACCATGCTTTATTTTTCCATGTGCTATAAATATATATAATATTAATGTTAATAATATAATATACTATAATATGTAGTAAAATATAATATAGCTTAATATACTAATGGTATAATTTATAATATAATGTAAAATATATCACATAATATTAAAATATGACATGTTATTTATTTGTGCTTTTAAATTGTTATTCTCCCATCTAGAATGTAAACTATTAAAAGGGCAGGAATTTTTGTTTATGTACTTATTTGTGACCAATGCCTGGGCTATACTAGGTGTTTGATAAATATTTGTTGATACATAAATCAATAAATAAATGAAATAATTTTCTGTACTGAATCAAAAGAATATATGTTATAGTAATATTACATATCCTTCTCATAATTGAACACTAAGATGATTATACTAATTATCATATTTAGCTTACACATATTAACATATTGTCTATCTTCCACAGATTTACAAGTAACTATTAAAAGTATTGTGTTGGTTCACATATCCTCGGTAGTGTTCGAGGTAGTCTTTGGGAACACTGATTTCCTTCTAACAGCTACCTGTCCAATAGTACTAATGGTGACCAGGCTGCCTACCTTTCCAAGGACCTTTCCAAATTAGGTTTCTAAATTCTGTGAGAAGTCTGAAAAAGTACAGGGTGTGGGTCTTGGCTCCAACCAACATTAAAATTTCAAGAGATACTGCAGCATAATGGGAGGAAGCTGCAAAGTGTGGGCTCAGGAGACAGACTGCCTTGGATTCAGTCCAGGCTCTGGCATCTGTTTTCTGAGTGACCTTCCTTGGTCAAATTGCTTAATTTCTCTGTGCCTCAGTTTCTTCATCTATGACATCATAGCAGTACCTAACCCATTGGATTGTGTTTTTCAGAAGATCAAAGTTTGTGTGTGCTAAGTAGTAAGGAGTACCTATCATGTGATAAATGATAAATAATATTAGTTTATTTCATTATGAAAGCCGAGAGTGGTAGTACAAGACTGTGACCACAGTACTTGAGAGGCTGAGATAGGAGGGTCAGTTTTGAGGCCAGACTCAGAAACTTAGCAAGACCCTCAGCAACTTCATGAGAACCCTGTTTCAAAAAAAGAAGGAGCTGGGGTGGGGAAGGTATAGCCCAGAAATAGAATGCTCCTGGTTTCCATCCCCAGTGCCACACATACAAAAATCATTATGAAGATGATTTCTAATAACTACAATTATCCACAGCACTTTTTTTTTCTGGATGTGTCCAAAGCATTCAGATACCTTGGGGTTACTCTATAAACTTGTTGTCATGACTACAGAGTATGAGAAATCCCGGAGAAGTTTCTCTTATAGATAGTCAAGTGCTCCAATTTTCCCAATGAGAGGGCAAGAAAAGAAGAGTTCAGAAGTGACTGCTATTTATCTCTTGTCTGTTCTATAATAGATTATTAACATATTGTATGTTTATAGAAAACATTAAGTATGGCCAGTAAGCATCTATTTAAATTTGCAAGTAATAAGGATATGATTCTGACCTCATTGCATGTTCTTCATGGATAGTATCAGTAAGCGAAGGTACTAGAACTCTCCCATAAACTCTATATTCCTACCACTTCTGGGTGACTCTCTGTGGAGCAGATGGACACTGTCTTTGTGCCATGACTTGAGTGAGTGTCCCCCCAAAGGCCCAGGTGTTAAGTCTTGCTTCCCAGGAGGCAGTATTGGAAAAAGGAATCTATAAAAGCTGGAGCTTAATAGAAGAGCCTTAGATCACTGGAGGGTGTGCTCTCAAAGAGGATTATAGGACTCTGGCCTCTCTCTCTCCCCTGCACTCTTGTTTTCATTTCTTGGCTCGTGAGGTCAGTGGTTAGCTCTGCCCTCATTCCTGCCATTATATGTCACCATCATCAGATGTCCAAAATAGTTGGAGTTACCAAGTCTTGCACTGGAATCTCCAGACTTGTGAAAAAAAAAAAAAAAAAAAAAAACCTTTTTAAATAAGTTAATAGCCTCAGGTATTTTGTTGTAGTAATATAAGGTGATTAATATACTTTGTTTCCTCTGGAAGTCCTTTCCCTACCCTATCCCTTCAGCTGTTAATATGACCTCCTTCAGAGCACCTTCACTAATACCAGGATTAGCATTATAAAGGACATCAACTGATGTCACTCAAATTTTAATTAGTAGATGTCTTGTTTAACATTCTCACTGTATGATCCAAACAACTGGCCAAACAACTTAGAAGAAGGGAGATTTATTTTCTCACAGTTTTTGGAGAATTTAGGGTTCAGTCCATGAAGAACCAGAATCTGTGGAGCTCAGGATTTGACAGCGAGAAGCAGAGATGAGAGAGCTAGGATCTGCTCTCACATCATGGAGACCATAAGTAAGAAAGCCAACAAGCAAGGGAGTTCAAAGACAATGCACAGTCCCTAACACCACACTCCCAGGGACCCCTCCTTCTCCAACTACAGCCGACCTGCCTACGCTACCACCTTGTAAGTCCATTACAATGCATTTATCCACTGATTACAATCCTCATGACTTAATTAGATCAACACTGACATTAATGCATGAGCTCTTCAGGGTATATTCTATATCAAACCAAAACAATAGACTCATGACAGTGAATGGTGAGTATTTTCCTTTGTCTTCCTCTCCTATTTTATTATGAGCATTCTCAAGTGAAATGTTCACTTATTGATTGATCTATTAAACTAACAAGTGTTTACTGGTGGCAGCTACTATATTGGTACTGGATATCAAGGATATAGTTGTGAATCAGATAATATGAGAACTCGCTTTATGGAGCTTACAGTCTAAAAGGAAAATAAATACTAAAATAAGTTATATTGAGGGCTACCATAGAGAAATACAGGAATCTCTGGCAGCAGATAAAAAAAAGAATATAACCAAGTTAGGTAGCCTATGGTTATTACTGGAGGATTGCGGGTGAGATGGGAACAGGTTGTTTCAGATAAAAGGAAGGACATGCAGGTCCTGATGTAAAAGAATATGACTGTTACTCAACTTTTGATTAATCCAAGTATCTAGTACAGTTCCTAGTATACGTTATGTGTCGTTTATGTGTTTTCTTAAAGATTTTGCCTTTCTCCTCTTTTACACACAAAAACACACAACTTAATTTCTCTGATTTCCTTCTGTTATTTAGAGAATTAAGATTTATTAATAGTTAAGGAAATGACATTTTGTGTGGGATAATAAGGAATGATGGGAAGTAAAAAAATTAATTTTCTTACTGTAGAAAAATAAGTTTGATGTTCATAGTAACCACAGTCTATTACAGATTTATTAAGAAATATTTAAATGATAATACAAACCTGTGCTTGATGCTAGAAGGAGGGAAGGAGAAAACATTTTTCCTTTTGGGTCCTGGGCAATTGTAGATGATCCAGTGCCAAACAACACAGGTGCTTAGATTACAACCAAATCAGGAACATCAGAGAACTCAGAAAAAAAAATTTGGTTTAGGAACCTTTTTCAAACTTTCAGGCCAATGTTAGTACATGTGAAATTTTTATTTTAAGTAGACTTTTATTTTATTTCTCTATGGGAAACACCATACTTGTCATATTTTTTGCAGTGTATAGGGACTCAAATATCTTATGGTAACACTAGGAATAAGAACATGAGCCACAAAGTACAATAAACATGTGCAAACCACAGTGAACAGAACAGATATGGCTTCTGCCCTGTGGAGCTTAGAGTCTAGTGAGACAGCCAAAGGACAACAACCCTAAAGGATTAACAAGTTTCCCCCAAGGGCTACAAAGCTATGAAAGACTAAGAAGATGAATAAAGACTGGGAATGAGGAGAGTAGAATGACTCTGTGGGTTGATGTTTAAACTGAGAAATGAAATGTAGATTACACCCAGCATGGGAGAACCGAGAAAAGAGAGTTTCTGGTGGGAACATGAGTTTTGAGAAGAGAAAAAGCCACCAATGAGAAATAATCTTGAAGACCAATGTGACTGTAATATAATGATGGGCATGAGGAAGAAATTGGGAAGCAGGCAGGGTCCAAATTACACGGTTTTGTTTGTTTGTTTTTGTTGTGTTTTTGTTTTGTTTTGTAGCCTACTGCAAGGTAATCGGAGTTTTTCTTGGATGGAAAGAACAGCCATTGAAAAGTTTAGTTTGAGCCAGGTGTGGTGGCACAGGCTTGTAATCCCAGTACTTGGGAGGCTGAGACAGGAGGATTACAAGTTCAAGGACAGCCTCAGCAAGTAGTGATATTCTTATCAACCTAGCAAGACCCTGTTTCAAAATAAAATAATAAAATAAAATAAAATAGGGCTGGTGGTGTAGCTCAGAGATAGAATGCCCCTGAGCTCAATCCTCAGTACCAAAAAGAAATTATAAAAAAAAGAAAAAATTTAGTTTGATGTGAAGTAGTGTGGTAAATAAATTAGTGCAAAAGTATGTGTAGTTAGTGTGCTATGTTACCAAGCTACAGATGACAATGCTTAGATTAGGGTGGTGACAGTGGATATTGAGAACACTGAACTGTTTCAAAGACATTTTAGAAGTGGAATTGCAAAGACTTGCTGATGGATTCGATCTTGGGGATGAAGGTGAGGGAGGTAACAGGATTACTTCTAAGCAGACAGCTGACTTCTTTTAGCCCTTGGGGGAAACTTGTTAATCCTTTAGGGTTGTTGTCCTTTGGCTGTCTCACTTGCTCTGTATGTGTGTGTGTGTGTGTGTGTGTGTGTGTGTGTGTGTGTGTGTGTTTGTGTGTGTGTGTGTTATTAAGGTTTGAACCTATGGGTATTCTATCACTAAGTTACATCCCCAGCCTTTTTTATTTTATTTTAAGACAGGGTCTCCCTAAATTGTCCAGGCTGGCCTCAAATTTGCAACCCTCTTACCTCAGCATCCCAAGTAGCTAGAATTATAGACTTGTGCCATCGAGTCCAGCTAATCTGTAAAACTCTTACTTCTTGTTAAAGCATAATTTTCCAAATGATAAAATCAGGTCCCTCAGTCAAATGCAAAGTGGGCACATCAATAATATTGATCAATGAGTTAGATATTAAAACTTGCCCAAAGAGCATTTGAGAATTTAGACATTAATAGACAAGATAGGAATAAGAGGACATGAGTGGCTTTACTCATGTGATCTCACTTGATCTTAAATTCCTGAGATGAAATTTAATGTACTAGACTGATCTGTATGACCCCAAATAAACTAGCCCACGATCAACATTTTGTAGGTTACAAGAGCCTTATTGCACTATGTGGATAAATAAGTGGAATGAATACTAATCTCTTTCTTTCTTCCTGAGAGAGACCTCATTGTGGGTATAAAGGGCACAATAATCTGGTACTGAAGTCAGATCTGATTTATCCCAACTTTTATCCCAATTTTTATTCCAACTTTCCTTGGTCTTACCAGATTGTTTTAATCTGGTCTACTGAATCATAATTGCCCAAAGTTCAGAGTTGGGGTCTTGTTTCATCTATAGATTACTAAAGTCAGCAATCAATCCTGCCCCCAGGGCCAGGGGTGGGATGCTGGAATGATCCAGGGAGTGGTAGTAGTCTAGGATGCAGTTGGGAAACATTGAATAAAGATATAGGGACAGTGGGCTAATTTTATTTTTTTAACAAGGGGAAAACAGGTCAGTAAGTTTGGGAATCTATGAATAATATCCTCCCATTGATAGTAAAGAGATAAATAACTGAAGAGGATAAAAAAGAATGGATGGAAGCAATACTTCCAGGTAGTGCTGGACCTTGTGCCAGTCTTGTCCAGCCACACTGTGTGTCAGGACTGCTGCTGGGGTCCATGTGGAAGCTGCTTGATGCATCCTACAGCAAGACTTTCATACACTGGGCCCAGGTAATCCTGCTGTTGGCGCCTCTAAAAGAAGGTGGAAAGAATTGTTCTCACCTCACTTAAAAGAGTGAAAAGGCTTTCTTTCCCTAAAAGAGCATAAGGCAGAGTGAATTTTCCTCACCTTGAAAGAAACTTCCAAGCATTTCTGCCTACAAGCATGGAGTGCATTGGGGGCCAAAGTGAACTGGTGCACCTCTGTGCCACGAGGACTCCTGCAGAGTGGCAGGCAGCACTGTGGACTGTGTGTGAGGACATCAGATGCCTCAGGGTCTGTGTGTTTAGTGGCACCTAGACAGGGCAGGTCTTTATTCAGAGACGGGAGGCTGCTGCACTGAATCTTGAGTTCGTACAATAAATTCCGTGGGGACTCTTAGAGACACATTGAAGCAGAAGATGTGGAGGGCAGTTAGGGATTATATTCAGCAGGATGAGGCCTTTCAGTGTGAGGAGGTCAAGGATCATTCACTCACACAGATAAATCTGGGGTTGGTACATTGTGGTTAAACAGGAGATGGTTATTTTCAAGTTCCTTGTCTAATCTCCCACACCTTCCTCACAGGCAGGTAAGAGGAAAGTGTGCAACAGACACAGTGCAGCACTGTGCCACCTCCCCATCATTTGTCTGACTTCTCACACTTCATTAGAATATAGAAAGGGCTAGAAAACACAGATTCTTGTGCCTGTAATTTGTTTACGTCTAAATTTTCTCTCAATCCCACTGTTTGTCTTCATGAAAATGAATTTCTTGTATGCACAAGAAAAAGAAAAAAAATTGTACTTCTTGAATTTCTCTCAATTCATCTAGAGGTGTCTAGCAGGGTCCACCAGGACTGGAAACTCAGGATTTCATGTTTTTCCTTTTGTTTAACAGAACTGTAAGCTTTGTAGACCCCTCTTCTTTAGTGTCCCCTTAAAGAAAAATTCCTCTTGGAAAGCCTGACCTGCTTGATCACTGTTGTCTCCAGAAGTATGGCCATGCTTCTGAGTGATGCAGAGAACCAGTGGATTTTATACCACAGCAGACCTTTCAGGGATCACTCGTACCACCCCAACTCCAGGATGATTGAAATCTTTGCATTATAATACAGAAAATTGGGCCAGACCCTTTCCCAGACATTGAGGAACACTGAGAGCTTGGTCTTCAATATGGGAGCAGAGTATCAGAGGCAGAATTCAAGACTATTATTACTAGACTGATGTAGAAAAAATATCTTTGTGTGTGTGTGTGTGTGTGTGTGTGTGTGTGTGTGTGTGTGTGTGTATCTGGGGATTGAATCCAGGGGCATTCTACCTCTGAGCTACATCCACATCTCTATTTCTTATTCTTTTTTTTTTTTTTTTTGCGGTACTGGGGATTGAACTCAGGGGTGTTCTACCTCCGAGCTATAACCCCAGCCCTATTTTTTATTCTTTATTTTGAAACAGGGTCTCACTAAGTTGCGGAGTGCCTCACTAGGTAGCTGAGGATGGCCTCGAACCTGGATCCTCTGGTCTCAGCCTCCCAAATGCTGGGATTACAAGCGTGGGCCACCATGCCCGGCTATATTTCTTATTCTTTGAGACAGAATCTCACTAAGTTGTAGAGGGCCTCATTAAGTAGCTGGGCCTGGCCTCCAACCTGCAATCCTCCTGTCTCAGCCTTCCAAGTACTGGGATTACAAGGGTGCACAACCACGCTGGGCCAAAAAAATAATTTTGACTAAAGAATTTGGTACTAAAGTTCCTCAACCTTTACTCCCTAAACCAGTTCTCTTCCCTTGCCCTGTCTCTCTCAAGTTCCCAGGAAATCTGTATATCCTACAGTTGAACAAAAACACTATGATTGCCCTGTACACTGTTCAGAAGACAGATATATTGAGACACTTATAATTTAGGGGACTCTCCAGTTATTTATGGATCAGATAATGAAGACTTTGAACAGCTTGAGGACCCTAAGGATGACTAGACAACCAGATCACAGGAAACTGCTTTGACACTACGGACTGGGACTATCTGCACATACCTTCCCACGCCCACCCTTCACCATGTTTCCTTTAAAAGAAGAGCCATGAACCCCCAAAATGCATTTCCATCTTGAGATAGCCTGTATTCTCCCTTGAATGTGTATTTCCTACTTTCCTAAATAAACCTCTATGTCTCTGACCTGTGCGTGTTGAAATTCTTTTCCATCATAGAAACCAAGGATCCTGCCAGTCCTTAGGCAGGTTTCCCTCTTTGGGAACTCCTTGGATCCTTAAGGAATCAACCTTCGCCCCATGACAACACCATGTTCTTGTCTTCTGAAGGGTTTCACATGTAATAATGCCATGGTTATTGAATTTAATCTCCCTTTTCAAGCTACCATATTATTCTAGATGAGGCTTTTAAGATCATTACTCCAAGAGAAAATTTAAAATATCATTTATTTCTACATCTCTCAACAGGTCCATTTCTAAGCCTTTCTTATTGTATCTGTAGTCACTGAATAACTGGAGACCCAGAAAGGAAGAAGAAGTGACATTACTTCATGACTATTTCCCTTGGATTCCCAACAAGGTACGGTATGCCTTTGTTATATGGGGCAATTTTTAAATAAAAAGGCAAACAAAATGTGGCATATTGAGCTTCATTCCAATTACTTCATAATATTTGAGGTTTGCTGGCTCTAATAATTGAAAGTAGATTTTTTGATACACTAGAATGACTAATCAAATATATAATTATTGAGATTAAAATACATTATGAGTCTGAAGGAAGGGAGCTCCTAGTATTTTCTCCATTTGTATAACAATTTCTATTTTGGCCCCTAAATTGTTATAGCATGATGATGTCAAAGAAAAAGAAAAAAGTGTTTTGCATCACATAATATCCTAATTTTCCAAAATTTTCTGGATGATGGACTGGATCTGACGTTATACAGATATCTTTATGGATATAGTAGAGTTGTTTCATGTATCTTCCCTGAAGAAGTCTTCATGTCCCACACCTAAGATGGAATATCAAGCTTAGAAAGAAAAACTTTGTGCCAAATTGTGACCTCTGTGATCTAAATTAGATTAAGGAAAAAAGCCTTATCTCTATCTATCTATCTGTCTATCTATCATCTATCTATCTATCTATCTATCTATCTATCTATCTATCTATCTATCTATCTGTCATCTATCTTTATCATCTATCTGCCTGTCTGTTATGCTAACAATTTTCTATATGTCTTAAGACACAGGTTGAAATGGAACTTCCATTTTGAGCCTCAGTCCCTCAGATCAACCTGAGTATGATGTTATAAGCAGGATTTTAGAAGTAGATGGTATAAGATCAAGAAAAAAGGAACTTCATGCTCCTGTATTTCTTTATTCTAAGCTTTGGTTAACATATCACAAAATAACTCTTTGCCTCCTTCTCCATCCTCATGTTTATACTTTCTTCCATTTGACATCCTATTCTCAAGTCAGACTGATCCATGTATAAAATGGGAAAACAAAGATGTGACTGCCAATTCCAAGGATATGATAACTGGCACTAATTCATCATCATTTCTTAGTCCGGAGCCTCCTCTGGGGAAGCAGACATGGAGAGGAATCCTGGTGTGATTTCTCTCCACTTTCTTTAACAAGTATTTGAGTAATGTGCCACCAACATTCCTAGCATCTTTCTACTCATCCTTCCATAGAGGAGAGGCACCATGGCTATGGTCAAGATCCCTGAAAAACCCTCCAATTTTTGTAGCTGTGGACAAAAACTGCAGCCAGAACCCAGACTTGCATTTTCCTTCCCCGGTGAAAATCATTAATAAAACATCTCCTTTCACTCTTTTTCCCAGACTTGGCTCAATTAAAATTTATCAATAAAACATTGAGTCTTCACCACTTGCAGGACCAACCACAGAACTTGGTGATTTGAATGATAAAAGCCAGCATCTTTTCAAGTCATATCTTTTGGTAGGATTTCATTTAACTATGGATTTAACTAACCTGTGTCTTGTGCTATTAATCAGTCTGGGATTGGCTTTCACATGTACACTTTAGTGAACAAATTTGCTATGGCACAATTAAGTGAAATGGAGCTTCATCCTATTTTATCCTATTTCTCTCTTCAGTCTTTTGTTGTTGTTCTTGTTGTGGCTAAGAATTCTAGCATTAAGGGTAAATCAAACAGGAGTAACAGAATCCTTCACTTCATGTCATACATTCATTTCTCCCAGATTCTTTCCCACTCTAAATTGTCTCTGAGGCAAATTTTTATACATAGCCTTTAAAAGCAAAGGAGATGATTTTTTCCCATTAATCCACCCCTAAGAACTTCAAACTAGCAGGGTTCTTGATAATCCAAAGCCCAGTAGATCAGCCTTCAAGACAGGTTTCATGTATCTCTTGTGATCTCTGCTCTAGTTTATGGATTGGTCCTTCTTATGCCTCCCATATACAATGGGATAGATGAATTAAATTTACCGGAAAATACCTAACCTGCCTTCCATTAAGAGCTGAAGGCAAGACTTCAGTCTTAGACTACCACAAGCCCTTTGGGAACATCTTATCACCCTGTGACTTCATACTGAGAAGCATACTCTTTCCATATCTGTGGAAGTCTGGCCTTTATGACCACAACACACCATGGAAAACGTTTACAATCCAAACATGTGTGTGTATGTATGTGTGTGTATATGCATGTATACACACACACACACACAGTATTAGGAATTGAACCCAAGAGCAGTTTACCTCCAAGTTATAACTGTAGCCTTTATTTTTTATTTTGAAACAGAATCTCTTTAAGTTGCTGAGATCTTACTAAGTTCCTGGGGCTGGCCTTGAACCTGGGATCTTCTTATCTCAGCCTCCCAAGAAATGGGATTACAGGAGATTGCCACCATGCCTGGCTCAATTATAATTGTTAAAAAAAAAAAAAACAAGAACAAAACAACCTCTGTTGATGAAAAGCATGGAGAAATAGAAATAGGTCAATACAGGTTGATTGTGTAGATGTAAATTTGTGATACTATGGTGGAGGAGGCTCTGCTTACATGTATATCCCAGCTCTGATAGCCCAGAGGGACTAGTAGCAATGATCCACCAATATCCAGTTCATGAATTCTAAATACCACACTTTATTAAGAGAAAAGAAACCAGATGTCTTTAGAGGAATGGCTATTTCAGGGCTGGAGCAGTAAAATATAAGAAAAGCCTGGAATATCTTGCTGTGCCAAGAAGTATAGTAGTACTCAAAGAATGATAAGGCACTTCAAAAGCCAAACAAATGGCTTGACAGGACTTCCACTAACAAAATCTGGGAAACTGAGCATTAAAATGAATAATGAGAGTAATGAATAAAATTAGAATCCATAGAATCAAATTAGAACCTATGACTCCATGCTATTATAAACAAAATGAAGTAAGTAGGGAGGGGGAAGGCTTTATTTTTACAGTATAATGCAAGTTCATAACTATAAATGGAATATAATTTGTCAAATTGTTATTTAGAAAAACATCAATATTTTAGCATAAATCATCAATGAATACTAAAGTTAATGGATAAAGATTTGAATAGGAAGAGGATATCTAATGAGTCACACTCTATCTCACCATAAGGTCCTTATTAATTTCAAAGGGAAAAATAATAATTTTTCAGCGAAGAAACCTGGTTGATAACTATTTAATAAAGTGATCAGCTTTAACACCACTAAGAGAAAAACAAAGAGATAATACCAGCCTCCTTAATACGATGCACTTAAATGGCATATCACTTCTGTAATATTCCTACCAAAATGTATAATATGATTTTCATCCATGAGGAAAGAGCAGGCAAATACAAACTAAGGAACAGTTTACAAAATAACTGGCATGTACTTCTCAAAGATCTCAAAGTAATAAAGACTAAATAGAACTGAAAAAAAAAATCTTCTAACTGAAAGGAGACTAGAAATGTAATAACTAAGTGTCATGGGATGGTGGACTGGGTCCTAGGAAAATAAAGTTTTTAAATCCCAACCTGCTGTAAAGGATATTAATAACATAATTATAATATTTAGATTAGATATATAAATTAGATAATTGCATCAATGTTAATTTCCTCATTTTGATAAATGAACTCTTGTTATGAAAGCAATTGTCCTTGTTTTCATGAAATGCATACCAAAATATTTAGGGAAAAGATTGTGTTGTTAGTAATTTCCCTGCAACTTTTCTCTTTTTCTTCTCTTTATTCTTTTCCAATTCTTCTCTTGTTCCTCCTCTTTTTTTCTTCTTCTCTTCCTTTTTCTCCTCTTCCTCTATTCTTTCATCCCCTTTTTCTTTTATTTATTTGAGCATCCTGTATGTGTTTATGTGTGTATATATACATGAAGAGATAGAAAAATCCATCAACCTTAGCGGGATACTGAAGACATATAGGAATCTTTGTAATTTTTTGATAACTTTTCTGTAAGCCTGAATTAAATCATGAACAATACAAGTAGATTTAAGAGGGAAGTCTTTCTCTATCTGTAATATTTATGACCATTCCTCATTTTTTAGTGTCTTCTCTTATGTCCTTGAAGCCTTAAAACAGTTGGAGTGCATGAGGCTTTAATAGTCAGGCTCTTATTGAGTCCCATTGTCTTGCGATTCCTTCTCACTTGTTATCCTGGCTGCAGAGAGGAGTAAGGGGAGACCTTGCTTCCTGTGAACTCCTTAGCCTCCTAAGATTCTGCCCTCCCATAGAGTTCCCATGTGGCAAAAACCAACATTTTATCTACTTGAGAGAGAGAGCAAAGGCAGGGTTGTTTTGGGGAGATGATTCATAAAGAATTAATCTTCTAAATATTCCAGAGCAATCTAAAAGGGATCTCTGAGGCCCAGCACAAACTAGGAATGGTCAAGCCTAGTGTGGATATTCCATGCTTCTCTGTGCTGCTCAGAAGTACGCTGGACTCTCTGGTCCCCTCTCCTCAAGTGTTTCCCTGTGAGAAACTGTCTTGTATAGAGAATCAATCTATAGAATGGTAGGAGTGGATGTACTTTTTGGAAACTCCTCATCCACCCTTTCTGACAGTGATGTAGAGAGCTGTGGACCAAGTTCATATCCATACATTCTTGACCTAGAGAGAGCCCTTTAGACAGATTTAGGGAGTTAGGTGGAATTGAGATCTTTCATGTTTCTCTAGAAATGATTGGCTTCTTATATATTATACAACATGTACTTAAAAGATAGGATTCTGTTCTCAGAATAACTTTGTTTCTCCAACTTTTCTGCCCCTACTACAGCCTGGCTCTATGAAAAAACATGAGAAGGGCAGAAGGGCTAAGAGATAATAGGGAATGTTCCCTGTTGTTAGAATTGGCAGAATACCAGGCAGCAGTCGGGTTTGCCATAGTCTCAGCCCTAATATCATAAGCCAGAGTACTCAAAGGGGGAGTTGAAGTTGAGAGACAATGCCTCGTTATTGCTTAGCCCTTCTGCACTTCCTAGGAGGTGACTTCATGACTTACAAAGTTAGTAGAAGAATCTTGGCCTTTGGAGAGGGAGCTTCATATAGCTTCTTAGGTAGGCAGGACTCTGATGCATAAGTCCTGTAAATTTCTAGTGTCAATTTTCTTAAAAAGAACACTTTCATCACAAAAGAAGTAAGCTATGTGTTTTATCTTGTGGTTAGAACTGTCTATAAAATTCTCAGAAAGTTTTTCACAGCACTAGTGTTGGGATCTGCTATTAAGAATCAAATACTGAGTTTTTCTTCTTGTGAGAACATTTAGACATCATCTAACTCTCACTTCTAGACTTTATTATGTATTTACATTGCATGTTGAGTTGCTCCCCTTCCCAAGAGCATAGCAAGATCTCTCTGAGTCTGACCTTCAGAAATAAGTTGCTGTTTTTTAATAGGGTATGTCTTCTGAAAGAATAACATCAAGTTGCAAATAAGTGAACTCTGTGGTAAGCTCTCTTTTTAAATCATAGAATTGGAGATAGGATTTTACAGGTACAGTTCAGGAGCAAACTCAGTGATACAGAATTAAGAAAAATGCATCTTCATATGACATCTTCTCTTGTGTTTGCTTATTTTCTGTGATCCCTCCCCCAGTTATCTAAAGCCCTGGCATCTGTAAATGATGGAAAGAAAGGACAGGGCACTAAGCCACAGGTAATGTCCTTCTTCCTTGATATTCTCATGTACTTTACCCTCATGCTTAATGACAATAGGATGTAGTCATAAGACATCAAGAGAAGGGATTGCTTCTTAAAACATCTTCGAAGTCTGGCAGAACTGCCTGGGAGGGTCTTCATGGGGCAGTTCTTAGAACAAGAGACTATCTGTCAATTATGCATTAAAATGATATATGCCTAAGTTTTCTGTTGTCTAATTTAAGGAAACAAATTATCTTGTAAGAGTGTAAGAGTCTGATCCTCAAACTTCATGATCATAGTTACCTTTGTCTGCCGATGGTAACTGGTTTCATTCTCTGGTGTTGATAGACATGATGAATCAGAGTTCCCTATGTTAAACAAAAGCTCTTAAAGTTTAGTTCTGTCCCTCTCTTCTGGCTGATAGAGATCTAACATCTTAGAATGGGTGCCAAGGTTCTCCAATCATGCTTTTATCATGAGAATAGATGGGCTGAAACTAGAAGACATGAAGATTAGTGCTATATGTCCTAAACTCTTCTGCCTTCTCCCAGGTCACTGCACTCTGGCTCAAGTCCTTGCACCATAGTGAACTAGAGAAAGACAAAAGGAAAAATCATTCTCACTTGCCAGTTTCCTATACTTTAGCTTCATGGACTACATGTAGGCATTAGAGAATACCAATAAAGGCTGATTTCATGTAGTCTTTTCTTACTTTTTAAGAAATGGCCAAGAAGGATCTTTGAGGAAGAGTAGAATGAGTAACACTGAGGAGAGGTCTTTGGCTTCTTCTTGCACCCACATGTACACGAGTTATCTTGGTTCTCTGCTCTATTGCCTCTCCTAGGGGATTTAGCTACTTGATAGCTGCCGTGGGTCATAGCCTAGTTTGGGCAACAAATGGACTCAGGTGGGATGTGAAGACATGCAATTTCCTGCATGGTCCGCATTCTTCCACGACTCTATGTCTCAGCATAGATAGAGTTACAGAGAGAGTAGAAGGATATTTTTTTCTTTTTTAATGTGCTTTTATTGGTGCATTATCATCTCACATCATAATGTAAATTATGTTGAAATTGACATACATGCACACAACACTTGGTGTGCCCCCCCTCCCCCTTTCCCATACAGAGGACTGAGACAGATATTGGGATTTTCACATATGTACACACAGTCAATGTCAGTATTTCCGATAATGGATGGTTTTTACTTCAGACCCTTTTGCTCTACCATTTATGTCCTTTCTTTGTGGAAAAGACTTGGTATAGATAGGCCTAAGACAACAAGGAAAAGGAATGTTTAATAGTACCTTTTTAGAGTTCTTGAGCACTGCATTGGAGTTATCTTTGGGGCCCACAGGAGATGACTTGAGTCCAATGACATTCATTTCTGTTCCCTTATCTGAACATTTTCCTAGTCCTCCTTCAAGAAACAAATCTTATAACATTATTTCTTCATGAATTTAGGGATGGCCGACAATGTATCAGAAAATTGAGATGTAAAACAAAACAAACCACAGACACCTAAAATTCAAGTTGGATCCCTATAAGCAGTTGTAGATATTGGTTATCTTCTCCCACCCCAGTCTTCTAAAGTAAACTACTTAGGAACATCATCTGCAGTTGAGGCTTGAGGTAACAGTTCTTTTGGGCAAGTGGTTTACAAGTCCTCTGGGCCTCTGACTGCAATCAGTGTTCCCATGTAACGCAGATGCTCATTTTCAAAGAGCATCCCTAAATAGGTTGCCTGCATTAAGGAGAAGCCAACTTTGGAACATATTTAAGATATATTGCCTTCTAGTCTACCTCTCTTTGAAAACAATCTATCTTTCATAATATGTGTATCCTCAATCCAGACATTCACAACTCATTTAACTTATATTACAATGCTCTTCCTCCTCCCTCCTCCCCCCTCCCCCTCCCCCTCCCCCTCTCCCCTCCTCCTTCTTCCTGACCCCTAGTATTCTAGACATTTTTTTTCCTTAAAATTTGTGATACCCTGTAAACCCTAACTCATTCTCAATCTTTAATAGAATATTCAGATTTAACTTTGTGCCCCAAATTGATTTTCTATTTCCTTAGAATTTCCACCAGTCTTCCTGGTTGTATTGAGGAATGTAATCTATCTATGCTAAAATTAGTAGTTGCCTCTATAAGCAACTCTTTTGCACAGAGTTTAGACTAGTTTTAAATATGGAGATGCTCTGAAGGTTTTGTATTCAAGCCTTCCTGTTGCCTTTCTAATATTCTGAAATATATAGGTCTAGGTATCAGTAAACAGTCATTTTTTTTCCCCTCTAATCTGTCAACTCTCCCCAGATGATGAAGCCAGCCAATGAATGAATAAAGAAAACATACACTATTGCTACACATACACTATTTTAGGTTCCCTAAAATTCATGTGTTGAGAATAAATCACCAATGTGACAGTATTAAGTAGTGGGGCTTTTAGGAAGTAAATAAGTCATGAGGGCAGAGCCCTTATCAATGGGACTGGTGACCTTATAAAAGGGCTGGGAAAAACAACAACAAAAAAAAAAACTAGTAAGGCCTCTTATTGTCCAAATGCCTTCCACCAGATAAGAACAAGGCAGTTGTGCACTGACCTGAAATGAGAAATGAAGCCCTCACCAAACACCAACCCTCTTGGTACCTTGATCTTAGGCTTCCCAGTCCCAGAACTGCAGAAAATAAATTCCTCTTCTTTGAAAATTACCTAGTCTGTGGTATTTTGCTATAGTAAACACAAGAGAACAGGGCACTTAGTTTGGAGCAAATGAGTAAAACAGGAGCCAGAAGAGATAAGAATGAGACATATTTTCTTTCCTTTTGACTTATCAGATCCTGCTCCATGAAACTCATGTGGTGAAAGTGCTCAGCTGAGTTTCTGAAAATATGGGACACTATCTTAGTGCATTACATCATACAGTAATAACTTTCATTGTTGACCAATTTTATGACATAATTGTTCAAGAAAGTACAGTTCAATTGCCTGGTAGAACTTACTTATGTAAGAAAATCTTGAAACAGCCAAACGCTGCCTTCTCTAGCCTCTCATGAATCTCTCCACATTGGCTCTGATGGGACTTTTGTGCCAGTCCATGCTGCAGGGAAAATAGAGACAGAACGGTGCAGTGAAGAGTAATAGGAGTCTGCTTCTTGGAATGGGGAAGAGTTCCCTGTTTATTTGTATTTCAGAAGGGAATGTCTAGCCAAAAGGACAGTGAAAGCAAGACTAATAAGAAAGTCAAGGTAAGCAGATCTGGCTGGAGCAGGTGAGACCTAAGGACAGATTACTGCAGGATCCAGGTTATACAATGTCTCACTGAAAATGTTACACATATCTTTAAAAATGAGCTTTTGAAGCCAGGAATGGTGGTACATGCCTGCAATCCCATACTTTTGAGACTGAGATTGGAAGATCACAGGCATAAGGTCAGCCTCTGTAATTTAGTGAGGCCTTCAGCAACTTTTCTGTTTCGGAACAAAAAATAAAAAGGGTTGGGGGTAACTCAGAGGTAGAATGTCCCAAGTTTAATTCCCAAGACCACAATAAATAAATAAGCCCTTTAGTCAAATTCTTCTATTTATATTTATAGTAATTCTACAGGCCTGAGAATTGATATTTCTGATAAAAAAGAAAATTCTCTTATGTTTTATTATATATGAATCTTTCTTGGTTTAAGCACTGAAAGTAATTTTGAATGCCCTTTTTTGGGGGGGAGGTGATACTCTAGATTGAGCCCAGGAATATTCTATCACTGAGCTACTCCCTCCAGCTCAGTTTTCATTTTTATTTGAGACAGAGTTTTGCTAAATTGCCACATGTTGGCCTCAAACCTGTGATCCTCTGATCTCAGCCTCCCAAGTACTGGGATTATACGTGTGTTGCTACCATGCCCAGCAGAATATCAAATTTTAAAAAGTAGACTTGTAGCTACATGCAGTGGAGCATGTCTATAATCCCAGCAACTCCAGAGGTTGAGGTCAGTGGATTGCAAGTTTGAGGCAACCTCAGGAACTTAGCTAGACCCTGTCTCCAAATAAAAATCAACAAGGGGCTGAGGAGGGGATGTAGCTCACTAGTAGGACACCCCTAGCCAAAACAAAACAAAAAGTTTACCTGCAATCAATCCAATAGTAATACTAAAATAAAAAGTTTACCTAAGTAAGTCCCTCTTTTCTAATCAAATATTTTTTCTGTTCTCTGAATTCTTTTTTTTTTTTTTTTTTTTTTTTGCGGTACTGGGGATTGAACTCAGGGGCATTCTACCTCTGAGCTATACCCCCAGCCCTACTTTTTTTTTATTCTTTATTTTTTGAAACCGGGTCTCACTAAGCTATGGAGTGCCTCACTAGGTAGCTGAGGCTGGCCGCGAACCCGGATCCTCCGGTCTCAGCCTCCCGAATGCTGGGATTACAAGCGTGCGCCACCATGCCCTGCTCTGTTCTCTGAATTCTAAGAAACAGAGCAACACAGAATGTAAAATCCCTTTTGTTATCTATTGTGAAAAAAACTTTGGCTCATCAATCATTCTTTCCTAGTGGCTCTGAGTAAATAAAAGTAGAACATTTTCTTAGAAGTGACTCCACGATGGTTTTTGTGACATATCAATAAAAAATTTCATGTGCAGCAAGAAGGAAATGTCCACTTAATTAAATTGACCCAGAGAGATGGATAGATGTACATGATTTAATCTGGCTCTTGTTGGTCAACAACACCCTTTAATCAGAAATGGGAGAACAACATGATAAACAGGTAAAGATGGTATTTAGAAGACAGACCAGGCCAGCCAGAAACCTTATGGTATCTGACTAATCTCATCCTCAGTGTCCCTACACCTGTGCTTTTCCTTCTCTCACACATAAAATGATCTTTCCCATCTTTTAAAATTTTCTTTAATTTCTTTCTTCAGTCTTTTATAGTTTTAATTTAGCGGTATTTTATCTCCTTGGTTAGATTTATTTCTAGATATTTAATTGTTTTTGAGGATATTGTGAATGGAATTATTTTCTGTATTTTTTCTCACTGGATTTGTGGTTGGTATATAGAAGAGCTACTGATTTATTTTAGATTGATTTTGTATCTTGCTATTTTGATGAATTTGTTAATCAGCTCTAGAAGTCTTTTGGTTGAGTTTTTGAATTTCTAAATATATTCTAAATATTTCATTTCCAAATAGAAATAATTTGGGGTAACTGTTTTCATTCATTCAAGTACTTTGATATCCTTATCTTGCCTTACTGCTCTGGTAAGAGTCTCAAGGACTTTATTGAAAAGGAGTGATGATAGTAGAGATCCTTATCCTGTTCCTGATTTTAAAGGGAATTCTTACAGTTTTTCACCATTGATATTGGCTTTTGGCTTATTGTATAATGCCTTAATGATGTTGAGGTAAGTTCCTTCTATTCTTATTTTCTGCAGTATGTTTAACATGAATGGGTGTTGGATTTTGTCAAATGCTTTTTCAGCATCTATTGAGATGATCATGTGATTTTTGTCCTTAGTTCTATTTATGTGGTTACATGTATTGCTTTGCATATATCGAACTAGCCTTGTATCCCTGGAATAAAACCAACTAGTCACGGTGCACCATTTTCTTGATATGTTTGAATGTGTATCACTAGTATTTTGCTTTGAATTTTTGCATCTATGTTTATCAAGGATATTGGTCTGTAATTTTCTTTTCTTGAGAAATCTTTTTTCAGTCTTAGTATTAAGGTGATACTGGCCTCATAGAAGGAATTTAGAAGAAGGATTCCATCCCTTTTTATTTCATGGAATAACTTGTAAAATCTTGAGTTTAGTTTTTCTGTAAAGGTTTTGTAGAATTCAGCTTGGAATCCATCTGAATCTAGGTTTTTCTTTGATGGAAGGCTTTTTATTGCTGTTTCTATCTTATTGCTTCCCATTGGTTGGTTTAGGCTTTCTATATCCTCTTGGCTCAATTTAGGTAGGTTGTATGTGTCTAGAAATCTGTCAATTTTTTCTCTATTTTCCAGTTTATTAGAGTATAAGTTTTCAAAATAGTTTCTGATGATTGTCTGGATTTCCCCACTGTGGCAACATAGCTTTTTTCATTTTTTATTTTAATAATTTGTGTTTTCTTTCTTTGGGTTAGGTTGGCTAGGGTTTATCAATCTTATTAATCTTTTCAAAGAACCAACTTTTTGTTTTGTTGATATTTTGTACTTTTTTTGTTTGTTTGCTTGTTCTCCATTTCATTGATTTCTGCTCTGATTTTAATTATCTCCTGCCTTCTACTGGCTTTGGGATTAGTCTGATCCTATTTTTCAAAGTCCTTGAGTTGTGTCATTAGGTTGTTTATTTGGTGACTTATTGTTTTTCTTATGTGGACAGTTAGTGCTATGAATTTTTCTCTTAAAACTGATTTCAAAATGTCATAGATTTTGGTATGTTGTGTCTCGATTTTCATTTAACTCCAGAAATTTTTTGTGTCTTCCCTTATTTCTTTTATGACCCAGTCCTCATTCCAAAGTGTATCATTCAAGTCTCTATATTTATGTAATATTTTTTCTTCTTGATTTCTACTCTCACTCTATTCTGATCTGAAAATATGCAAGGAATTATATTACATTTTTGGAATTTTGCTGATACTTGCTTTGTGTCCCAGAATGGTCTATTTTGGAGAAAGTTCTATGAGCAGCTGAGAATAATGTGCATTCAACTGTTTTTGGTTGGAATATTATGTGGAATGTCTGTTAGGTCCATTGGGTTTATAGTGTTCTTTAGATCTGAAGAGTTTTTACTCATCTTTTCCCTGGAAGATTGATCTAGGACTGTGAGCGGTGTGTTGATGTCTCCCAGTGTTACTGTATTTGGGTCTATTTGAGATGTAATTCACTGAAGGGTTTGTTTTATAACAGTGGTTGTGCTCACATTTGGGGCATAAATGATACTATAATTATATCTTCTTGTTGGATTGTTCCTTCTGTTAAGAAGTGACTTACTATGTCTCTTCTTATAAGTTTCAGTTTAATGTCTGCTTTGTTGAATATGAGCATTACTATTCCTATTTTTTTTTCTGTCTTCATTTACATGATTTATCTTTTCTTCATCCCTCCACCTTTAGCTTATAGCTACCTCTCTCTGTAAGGTGAGTTTCTTGCAAGCAGCATATGGTTGAATTGTGCTTGTCAATCCACATTTCCAGTCTCTGCCTTTTAATTGGAAAGTCTAGAACTTTTATCATTAAATCTTATTATTGAGAAATGATTTTTGTTTTGTTATTTTGAGTTATATTTTCTGTTTAATACAGTGTTATTGCTTTTTTGCTCAGCTGCCCATCTGGTGGAATGCACCCCTTCTCTGGTTCTGGTATTTATTTATTTGTTCATCTTTGTGTTTTATTTTTTAAGTATTTTTTCTAGTGCCAGCTTGGTAGCCATGAATTCTTTTGTTCTTGCTTGTCTTGGAATGTTTTTATTTCTCTGTCAATTTTGCATGCTATTTTTGCTCAATATAAGAGTCTTTCTTGGAATTTGTTTTCTTTTAGGGTTTGGAGTACCTTGTACCTGTTTCTCCTGTCTTTCATGACTTGGGTTGAGAAGTCTAGAGTAGTTCTTATTTTTTTTTACCCCTCAATGTCACCTGTTCTTTTGCTCTTGATGCATTTAAGTTTCTTTCTTCGGTCTCTATGTTAGCAATTTTAATTATTATGTGGCATGGAAAAGTTTTTCCTTGCCCTTGTCTTGTTGGAGTTCTGAATGTTTCCTGTACATGAATGTTCAATTCTTTTTCTATATTTGGAAAATTTTCTGATATTATTTCCCTGAAGAGATTTCAAATGCCATTGGTTTGTGCTTCTAGACCTTCATCAATAACTATTATCAGTAATTTTGACCATTTCATATTATCTCATATTTCTTGGATGTTCTGGTCATGTTGTGGTGTTGTCTTCTCTATATTGTTGATGGCGTGGTCAGTTTTGAATGAGCTGTCTTCCAAGAGCGAGACCCTATCTTCCATGTGGTCTAGTCTGCCAGATGTGGTTTCTATTGAATTCTTTAATTCATTTATTGACTCCTTCATTTTGCTCAAAGTCTATTTTTGCTTCTTAGGGCCTCAGTTTCTCTATTCATATGTTCTTTCGTTTCATGCACATTCCCTCTGATTTCATTTCTAAGACTTTGATCACATTGAAGATCAAAATTCTGAATTTTCCTTCTAGCATTTTCTGCAGCTCAATATTGGTGATCTCCCTTGTTGAGTTGTGGGATTTATTCTTTCTTCGTTGGTCTTTATTCCCATGTTTTCAAAGTTCTCAGGTTTTCATTTTGGTTGTCTTAGCATTCTCTTCCTCTTTGTGTGAGTGTCCTACATCTATTTGTTATTCCATTAAACAAGGCCTATCCAGGTGCTATATATTTGGCCCAATGAATCTATCTCATATAATCAGACTTTTGAATGTGTACCCAAGAACCTCAATATGGTATAGTTCTTAGCCAGTGTAGGCAAACAGGAGTCTATAATTGGCTGCAGACCACTGTGTTCTACCAGCCCAAACTAAGCATGGTGGCCAGAGGCTGTGATGTTTTGCTCAGAGCCTGTGACCTGCTAGTTGGGATTTAATGTCCCACAGACACTATCTCTGCTCTGCTTGTTGCTAACATGTGTAATCCAGCAGAGCACTGATCTCTGGTCTCCTTAAACACTGGGAATAAGCTCAGCAGGGCCAGCAACTACTATGTTCTGAGCTAGTGGCCTGACTGTGCTTTGATGACCCAGGAACATCACCACTGATCTGCTGGTTGCAATCAGGTGGAACCCTATCATCACTGGAATTCACTAGGCACAAACTCTGCTGGGGTAGAGAGAAAAGGGGTATTGTATTTTTAGCCTGTTGTTTAATTATATGAACCCCTGCTGGCTGCTGGCCTCCCTGTTTTCAGTACCCAAGCTCTGGCATGGAGATATTGTATTGTTCTGAGCCTTGGGCTTTGGAGGCTCAGTTTTATAATCCCAGGGACATTGCTGCTGCTCTGGGCATCTAAGATCATGTGAGACCTAACAGGGTTGGCTGAGTTAGTTCACCCCACAGATACCACTGCTAGAGTCATGTGGTTATTGGCGGAGACCCTGCAGGAGCAGGGTGATCTGAAGACTCTAAGCCCCACCTGCCCAAATGTCCTGAGGGACTGTTTGCTAATTCATATTTTAACTGTGTCTAACTATAGCCCTCACCCCTACCTCTGCAGAGATGATCTCCAAACTCACAGACTCCATGTATCTGTTCATCACCACACAAATCCCTGTAGCTGTGCAGGCTCCTTCAGGGACAGTTTGTAAACTCATAGTCTTGATGAGTGCCACTCTGGGAGGTGTAAGTTCAGCTGTAGCCACAGGAGTAGGAGTTCACTGGGCTATTTGGCTTGTTGATCTGTAGATTCACAATGGTCTTGATGAGTTGGGATCCCTGAAGGAAGGGCTTGTCATTTTTTGGTCTGGGTTTAGCTGCAGTGACAGCAAGTCCCTTGGTGGTTTGGCTGGGCATTCTGGGGGATTGCAGACTTGAGGTATTCAAACACAGAGAGAATAATACAATTGCTTTTGGTGATGTTCTTCTGCAATCATTGGTTTGACAAGCTTCTGATTCTTCATTGCTGGAGTTGGTCTCTGAAAGCCACCTGTCTCAGCAGCCTCTAGTCCCAGCACAGGCTTGCCAAAATGGCACTGCTTTTGTTCTCTGCTTACCAGATGAGATGCATGGAGGTCTTTTAAGTCCTCTGCTCTCTGTGATGCCTCCAATTCTACCACATTTTGACTGTATTTCTTTTGTTGAGTTCTGACTGCTTTTCTTCTTTTGCCAAGAAGCAGCCTCAACACTGCTTAAGTTCCAAGTCTCAGAGCAACTGAAATGCACTGTCTTCCTCTATTCTGACATCTTTAACCTCACTCTTTGGTTTTCAAAGAGAATTTAAATAGCTGGAGATGTGGTGGCTGTCTAAAGGTAGAAACCATAAGCTGCATATAACAGATCCAGGTGCTTCTATGGGATGCCCAACCACTGTTTTCCTTTTCCAGAAAGGAAAAAGGAGTAGGAGTGATCCATGGAATTACCTTAATCTGAAACTTGGTGGCTTGTGTCACAGTCATGGTGGGCATCAGAAAGAGCTCAAAGTTTTCCCATATAGGTCTTCTATGTTCCCAGAAAATCTTCATGTTGACAATATAAGGTTGTTTAGGTTACACAGGTCATAATGGAGAGGGTAGAGTTACCTATTCTTGTTAGGTAAGTTTTCCCCTCTCTAGTTAAGTTCACAATGTCCTTTCTTGGGACCAAAGCACAGACCTTCTCAGGGCTATATGAATCTTGCCGTTAGCTATTGTACATTACCTGAGTCTGATCCCCAGTCACTGTTTTCTTGAGAAAGAAGGTGCTACTTGGGTGTCAGGAGGCCTCCCTCTCTGCCCTACCCTCAGTCTACCTATACCCTGAATTAAAGAACACATATTATATAGGCTGCTCAATAGGCCAAATTATTCCTCTTTTCTCTTTCAAGACTCAGTATCATTGATATAAAATCTCTCCCCACATTTTCAGCTGTCCTTTCTCCCATCCTAGTTGGTTCAGAATTCTATCTGTTGAGCAGAAGGGACAGCATATCCAGGGATGCTTGGGGCATGTTGCCTGACTGCACTTGTGTTCACCATAGTCCCCAGGACACTGGGGAGGAGCTGAGTTATCTGAGCGTTTTGTGTGCCGTTGGATTCACAGGACTCTCATTTAGCAATGAGTCAGGATTAGGGAGACTCTGGATGATAAAAAAATATCATTTGCCTTCTTCCTTCCCCAGACTTTGCATCTCCTGCTTGTCTCACAAGACCTGCCACATTATTTAACTTTTCATCCCTTTCCTCTTCCCTCAAGGGGATTTTGATTCATAAGAGCAAAGAAATGGATTGCTATTCTTGCTCTAAGATTCATCCACACAGCAACCTCATCTCCAAATGGGACCCTGACTCCCCACCCTCAGCCTGGACCAATATCTTGTATAGCCATGCTCCTCAGAGATTTCTGGATTTGTTTTTATCCTTGGCATAATTCCCAGTTAATGAAACAATACATGATTTGCAGTTCTATAGACTGTACCTGGCAGGGGAATGTTCAGTAGATAATGCTTACAATATCTGATAAAATTTTTAGTTATGAATGCAGATGCTGAGATAACTGGCAGCTGAAACATGTCTCTTTGCAAAGAAATCCATAATAGAAGGAAAAAGAATAAATTGGGAAAGGGTAAGAGAGAATATAGAAAGATGTAGGTAAAATTAGAGAGGAGGAGAGAGAGAGTGAGAGAGGAAAAAAGGGAGAGAGACAGAGGCAGAGAGAAAGGAAGAACAGATAGAAACTTCCAAACCCTTATAGCAGTCAGTTAGCCTCACCTCTCCTGTTTATCATTGGATTAAAAAATAATTTAACTAATTCTGTAGGCAAATAATTTTTGTATTATAGTTTACATAATTATTTCCATTCTTTCAACAATCTTATATCCATTATTCCATTTTTAAAGGAAAATTACCCTGAAAGGTAATTTTAATATGCCAATATCATATAACTGTTTTTTCCATTATGCCATACTATTTCCCTGGCTGTGATGATCTTACTACTTTCCAAACAATAGACCAATTCAGGGTAGGAAATAGTTACTAGAAAGAGCATATATGATCATAGAAAATGGTTTTCTTAAATATTTTATAAATCAGAGGTTCAAATCTATATCAGTCAAGTGTCAAGCCCAGATATCAGAGACCACTCTATTTCAACCGAAAAGGAATTTAATGCAAACAATTAGTTATGATTGCTTTTAGAAGTGATAAAAGAACAAAAGAGAAGACTGCTCCTTGGAAACTAGAAGCAGCTCCCGAACCTGGACTGGAGCCTAGCTGCTCTTGCCAGCTATCTGCTGGAGGTGCTGCCATTGATGCTGAAACTGCTTCTCTGAATTTGAGCAGGGATGCAGGAGTAGAGAATCCTGCTACTGCTGCTATTTCTACAGTTGGATCTATCTATATCACTGCGACTAAGCAGGAACTCAGGAGATAACATTCCTCACTGATGTTGCTGCCCCTTTTTGATATACCCAAATAACAGAAAATAAAATTGGCTTCCTCTTTCTCCCTTTATTTTTCTCCACTTAGCCTCCGTGGACAAGGAAACCTGGGAAATAAGATTCTCAAGCTCCTGTTTCTGCCAGTTATACAGAGAAGAGCACCTAAGAGTTGGGATAACGCTGTCAATTAAGAGACAAATAATCTGTGGAGTCTACCTCTAGGTTACACACTGCTCATCTACCTCACTATGCCCTTCTTTAAACTTTCTTCAACAACAATCACTAAAATACGGTGCTTTTACAGAACATAGTAAACTACTTTACAATGTGCCCACCTAGATTTTCTACAATTTAAACACTAAATTGTAAGATTAGCCATCATCCCAATTCTTATATACTACAGGATAGGAAAGAATACTTATAATGTGTATTTATCATGGAACATAATTTCATGTTCCCTTTTGACATTAGGCAGCACCTTATCTGGTTGATATTCTTTACCTGGTGAGGTAATTCAAACCTTAATTCTTGAAGAGTGTGAGCTCCGAAGTAGTCTTTTTTGCTGAGCTGACGTTCTCTTGCTAATTTGTCTTTTGTTACAGGTGCCACAGCCAAGAGCTCAGCAAGGCCCAGGAAAGATCTTTTCCTTTCCTACAAGGCTTATATCCTTGCAATGCAGACACTTGATTTTGAATCAACACTTTAAAGTTTTAAGCTAGCTACAATGAAACCTGTAGCATCTATACAATTCAGCAGAAAATATACAGCAAATTATTTTACTAAATAGCTTATGATTTTGTTTTGATCTTTTTTGGATTTAGATATTACCTATTCAGAGGTATATCTTGAAGGATATGATAAATGCAAACACATACACACATAACAGAAATAAACCTTGAATTTTGAGGTTGGGAAACATAAAAATGTAGCTGTTGCTTCAGAATTTAGAGGAGTACTCAGACTTTTTCTTTTTTCCCTTTTTATTTTCTTTATCTACATTTTTAAGGTCCCTCTTTTTCTTCTGATGTTCCTCTATTCCTCCAGTTCCCCCCTCCGTTCCTCTTTTTCTTTTCTCTTCTGCTCTCTCTTCTTTTTAGGATTAATACCATTTCCTCATTATCTATGTGAACTATTTCAAGTGCATGATGTCTTTCTTTTATTCTTTGACTTAAAATAAGGATATAAGAAAACAGTGGCAGAAAACCAGAATATGACATGGGGAAAATAGATCTCAAATACTGCAGTATAACATCACAGAAATAAACTCAACATGGATATAGATCTAAATATAAAACTAAAATAAAAAATTCTAAAAGAAAGCATAGGAATAGTCGTTGTAAATTTGGAGTAGGCAAGTGTTTCTTAGTTAAGATATAAAAAGCATGATAAAGAAAAATGTATAAAATGAACTTTTTTTATTAATTGGTGCATTATAATCACACATCTTTGTTAGGTACAAGCTAATAAAGGCATATATGCACACATTTCTCATTTAACCCCTTCCCTAATTCCCACCCTACTCCCTTGCCCTCCCTCCTTCTCAAGTTCAGTTTAGTGATTGACTTTGATATATTGTGACTTTTTTATAATTTAAAATTTTGCTCTCTGAAAATAATAACTAACAAAATAAAAAGCCAACTTATACACTGGAAGAATAATCAAGAGCACTCACAGCCTAATGGTTATAATAAGACAAACTACTAAAAATGGGCAAAAATATTTTAGTAAATACAGAAAAAGTAGATAAATGGAAAAAAGGATCTCAACATCATTAATCATTAGAGAAATAAAATTTAAATTATAATAAGATATCACTATACTAACTTGTTAAAACCGCTAAAGTGAAAATGTTAGCAATACTAAATGTTGGTGAGGATGAGGAATAATTAGAAATCATACATTGCTGGCAATGTAAAATGAAACAACCACTTTGGAAAATAGCTGATAGCGTCTTATAAAATTAATCATGGCTCAGCAATTGTGTTTTTATGTATTTATAAAAGATAAATAAAAGTTTGTGCTCAAGCAAATACTGGTATGTGAATGATCATAGTAACTTTAATCATAATAGGTAGAAAATGTTGTAATCAAAAATTGAAAAACCAGCCCAAATACCCAAGAAAAAGTACATGGATAAATTATGGTATCTTTATATAATGGAATATTGTATTAAGAAATAAAAAGAAGGAATTATTGATATATGCAAAAACATAGGTGAATTTCAAATCATGTTTGTAAAAGAAAGTGATCACAAAGGATAGTTAATATTGATACCATCCATGTAAAATCCTCGAGAAGAGAGACCTAATCTTCAGAACAAAAAAACCGACCAGTGGCTATGTGGTTGCCGGGGATTGGAGGGGTGGTGCCGACTGCAAAGGAGTACAGGGAGATTTTTAGGGTGTTGGGGATTTTCCATATTTTGATTACAGTGTGATTTCATAAGCATATAACTTTGGAAAACCTCATTGAACTGTGTAAGTATACATTATTTTAATAAGAAGTATCTCCTAAGAATGTGTTACAGTGATATTTTTAAGTTGAAAGGATGATCATATTTTCGATTATGAACTTTTATAAAATATTATTTAGATTCTCAATAAAATTTGAGTTATTTTCATTACATATTGTGTCCCCCATTTTCTAAGAAAAGTGTGGCATATCTTCATAAAGCAAAGTAACAGGCGTCTGCGTCTGTCGCCTGGAGAACTATGTTGCTGCTGAACATCCTGCTCACCGGGGTTGGAAAAACTACACTAGGCAAAGAACTTGCATCAAGATCAGGACTGAAATACATTAATGTGGGTGAATTAGCTCAAGAAGTTTGATCACCGGATATCATGGAGTCTGGCAAGATGGCTTCTCCCAAGATCATGCCGAAAGATGCACAGATGATGGCACAAATCCTGAAGGATATGGGGATTACAGAATATGAGCCAAGAGTTATAAATCAGATGTTGGAGTTTGCCTTCCGATATGTGACCACAATTCTAGATGATGCTAAAATTTATTCAAGCCATGCTAAGAAAGCTACTGTCGATGCAGATGATGTGCGATTGGCAATCCAATGTCGTGCTGACCAGTCTTTTACCTCTCCTCCGCCGAGAGATTTTTTTTATTAGATATTGCAAGGCAAAGAAATCAAACCCCCTTGCCATTGATCAAGCCATATTCAGGTCCTAGATTGCCACCTGATGCTTATTTTTTGGGACACTAGAGAGAGTATTATTTAATAGAAACAAAAAGAGTCAATTAAGTACTACAGCACAGTGTATCTGCAGTTGCAAAAGCAGAATCTATGTTAGATATTAGCTACATAATTTAAAACAAATCTAATTTGGATTTCGAAGATCACAAAAATACAGGTAAATAATATTCAAGAACAAAATGGAAAATTAAACATTTAATTTTTAAAGCTTTTTTCCCCTATATAAATGTTTCTACTGTTTTTAGTTTTATTTCTTCCTTCCTCTTTTTCTTCCTTTCTTTCTTTCTTTTAGCTTTGTACTGTTCAAAATTCTATTACAATCTCATTAAATTTGATTAAATTCCTTATGTTTGATCTGATTGATGTTCAAGTAGAAATTTTCAGATAATACAAAGGAATAAAGTTAAACTCAAAATAATACTGAGTATTCCAGTATTATTGGTATAAAATTAACTTGATTTCTTGAGTCAGTATACTTATAATGTGGTGTGACTGTATAATGCAGACTACAGAGAGAAATATTTGGGAAACTAAAACAGAGAAACAAATATGCACATATGTTTTATATATATATATATATATATATATATATATATATATATATGACCTCATTTAAACCTTTAAATCATTTTTATTCATTGAATAATTTTTTGAGGACTGCTCTGTGCCAACACATGTTTTGGCTTCCTGGAATACAGTAGTGAACAACAACAACAACAACAACAAAAATGTTTCTTGCTTTTATACTGTTGACAGTAGATATTTATTCTAAGGCAGAGTGGCTCATTGATTGAAAAAACACTTTAGTTTGTCCTGAGAGCTGTATTACACATTGAACAATGCTTTGCTTGCATTCACTTTCTTATATTTTGGGTTGACCACAATTAAGAACCAAAGAGATCAGTTTGGGTAAGCAGAAAAAAATACTTGGGATAACCACACTGAGTTATTTGATGGCCAGTGACTCCACCCTAGATCTACTGATCCAGAATTTCAAATGGGTGGAACCTGGCTACCCAAATTGCAAGGAAGCAATTTGGGTAGTGATTCAGATGCATTCTAAAGCGTGAGAAACACTACCTTATGTGGCTGTGTGTGTGTGTGTGTGTGTGTGTGTGTGACATTTACTAAACAAGTGTAATTTTAACAGGTGATAAAGGTGTGCAGAAAGACACTTTGGTGGGAACATACCTAGAGACAGGAACATGTGGTCTTTATGTTGCTGAGGGTTTGTAACCTCCAGGTTATATTAGGACTTTCTTAGTGTAGCCATCAGAGCTTTTTCATCAGACTACCACAATGACTGTTTTGTGAGTTAGAAACATTCTCTGGTTCTGGATGAATTGTTGTTCTGAGAGCAGGCTGGAGAGTGTGTTGAAGGGAAGATGGGCTGAGTAAACTCGAAAGAGCCCTTGTTTGGTTAACTTAAACTTTGTCAGAAGTAATGCTGAGCCAGATATGGGGGCAAACACCTGTAACCCCAGTACTTGGGAGGCTAGGGCAGGAGGATCACAGGTTCAAAGTTAGCCTCAGCAACTTAATTTGACCCTGTTTCAAAATAAAATTGGGCTGGGGGTGTAACTCAGGGGTAGAATGCCCTGGACTCAATTCCCAGTACCAAAAAAGAAGACAAAGACTGGGGAAGACAAGACAAAGAGGACAACAAAGAAGAAATAATACTGAATGTAATGAAGGTGATGGATAGGAAATGAGATAAGGTTAGATTTGAAAGATAATGTATTTTAGGAATGGATTCCATGGTTCTGTTTCCATGGAAAATTTGGTTGGCCTGAATCTTTAGCTCTGCTAGATTTTCTGGTGGCCATGCATGGGTAAAAAGATATAGTGTTTGGTTATGTAGTGCATTTATTGATCCACTCCAAAGCCAGTTTTAGGATACTTAAAAAACTAAGAGAAGAGGGAAAAAAGATTAAAATACAAAACAGAACATCTTTAGGGATTCCAGGGCTTTTGCTGTGGCAGAGACCTTAGAACGACATTTCAGGAATTGGTAAGCACAGGTAAGTAGCAAAAAGAGGCACTGAGTTAAGTTGTATGGGATTAATAAAGGATGTCCAGATGCCTGCCTTCAGATAAAGGGAAAAAAAGTTAGATGGGGTGTGTGTGTGTGTGTGTGTGTGTGTGTGTGTGTGTGTGTGTGTGTGTTGGGGAGATGACATGTACAAAAGTCTCCTAGAAGTAAAACAACCAGGACAATTCAGTCAGAGTAGGGCAAAGGCCAGAAAGCATGTCATGTTAGGGATTTTGAGTGATTCATTTTCAAAGGGAGGTCATGTGTGCTGTCACAGAGGCAGAAGGCAACAGCAGTAGTGAGAGATTGACAGTGTAGCATTGTGAATAGGCTAACACTCTGCAGTTTGACAGTTTGACTATCTCTAACCTGAGTGAGTTAGAATTCTAGTTTTCTCATTCCTTTAATGGGAATTTCAAAGCTTCCTGAGAGAATTCAATGGGACAACACATTGAAGGTATTTATTGTGGGGCTTGGTACATAGAATTATCATGCAGGTTAGCTGTGATTATCTTTAATTCCTCACCAACTTTTATCTTGGGCTAATTTATGTATGTAAGCTTTTAATTTCTATTAAATCATTCATTTGAAGATTTTAAATGTCTCTAGAATGTAAAAAGATTTCAAAAAATACAGTTGGAAGTTATACAGAAAATCACATGCAATGCATTTTAGTAAAGGAAAGAGCTTTTAAAAAGCTGAAATTTAGCATGAGCAGTTCAAAATGGAGTAACTGACATTGAATGTGGCTGTCCACTTTCACTGTAGACCTTACTCAGTTATCACTCTCTTTCTTTTGCTTCCCATTCTCATTCTTTGTCTATTCAGGGGCTTCTGTGTTTTGCTTTGTTTTAATAATATGCACGGCTCTTTCTGCTTTTTCCCTCTCACTTCCATAGTGATGTATTTTTCATCTTTTTTTCCTCCTTTGTGTTTACTATCCCGCTTTTATTTCTAACACAACTCTTCCCATGAGGACTCTTAGTTCTCAATTTTCTCTTATTCCTTTTTTCTTCGACTAACAAGGAATAATACAAAACCAAGAAACATTATTATTTATTTTACGTTTCTATTTGTGGCTATAAATATGATGGGTTCAATGAGTTACCTAGTACCATCTGTCAAAAATAAAATTGGATTGTTCGAATTTTAAGAGTGTATTGTGAATATAAAAGAATAGTTCATGAACCGGAAAACCTTAAACTGAAAAATAGCAGGGTATTTCAACTTTATAGTATCTATAGCACCATAGAGTATAGAAGAAGTTTTTTGTGCTTTTTTATGACTGGCTGTCATATTTCTCCCCCATTTTTTATCAATGCATTCTAGTTACACACCATGATGAAGTTCAGAGTGCTAGAGACATACGTCCACACGGTACTTGATGAGCTCCCTCACTTCCCATCCACACCCTCCCCTTCCCTGTGCATGAAAATGAGATAGGCATGTATTCTTTTTTTAAGGGAAACATAACCATTTAAGCTGATTTGTTTATAGCTTACTGGTTTAATTTCAATGAATCATGCTGATCAGGGCAAAAACCTAACTTTTGTGTTTTGCTTAGGGTTAGCATTTCTAAATTTACATTAAGAGGCAATAGGCAGTTAATTTTGGTATATCTAAACTATACTCTACATTTTTATTTAATTTCTAACACATCTAAAAAATACTTGACTGCAAGCTGAGTGTGGTGGCGCATGCTTGTAATCCTAGTACTTGGGAGGCTGAGACTGAAGGATCCATGTTCAAGCCAAGCCTCAGCTACCTAGTGAGGCCCTCTGCAACTTAGTGAGACCCTGTTTCAAAAATAAAAGAATAAAAAATAGGGCTGGGGGTATAGCTCAGAGGTAGAATGCTTCTGGGTTCAAGCCCTAGTACCGCAAAACAAAACAAAACAACAACAACAACAAGAAAAACTTGACTGCAGAAGTACTCCATTCAAGAAAGAGGCTTTTGACTTGATCTCCAATCAGACTTTTTTTAAAAAAAATTTTGCTGTTTGTTGGCTCTTTGATGACTTCTGACTTGATTAAAAGCAAAATATTTACATTATTCCACATGTGAACACTATTATCCTCATATATTTTTAGCTAAAATTTAACTACTGTTTAAACAACTTAAAAAAATCAAAGGAAACAGCAATGCCAAGAATTGAAAAAGTAAGCTTTGTATTTTTTTACTTCATTGCCTTCTTTATTATGCAAATAAAATGTATTTCTTCATAGTTGGAATAAGTTGATGTTTTTAGGGGATAAATTGAATAAGAGAAATGGAAATAAATATTCAATACATTTTATGTTCATTTTTCTCAGGAAGCTTACAGTAATTTATTTTTAAGAATAATGCTTAATATGAAATAAGTTTACATCTCCAGTGAAATACTTTTTAAAAATATCTTTGTCCTTTCACATAGCTTCATATTTAAAAGACCCTAAAACCAAATAAACAAATAAAGGAAGACATACAGAAATGTATTAGTCCCGTGCCTGTCACAGAGGAAGGAGCGATTCCTCCACTCAGGAGACCTTAGCTGACTTGATGGGAAAGAACTTCAGCACATACCAGTCAGACACGGACATAGATTTATTTAGAAAAGTAAGAAATACACATTCAAGGGAGAATGGGGTTTACCCCAAAAGTGAGAGAGGCCCTTTGGAGGTTCATGACCTTTCTTTTAAAGGAATCATGATAAAGGGTGGGTCTGGGAAGGGCCAGTGACCATGGGCAGGTGCTCATCCTCAGGCTGCTCAGGCTGCTCATGGTCTGTATTATCTGATCTATAGATAAGCTGGAAAGTTCTCAAAAGTGTAGGCTTCTCAAAATGTTGTATGTATCTTGTTAATAGGGCACAGGGCAATTATAGCTTTTTTTGTATTGTTTTTTTAACTTTAAGATTTACAGATTTCCTGGGAATTTGGGAGAGACAGGTCTGGGAAGAGAACTGGTTTAGGCAGTAAAGGTATAAGGAACTTTAGCACTAGGTTCTTATATTAAAATTATATGTTCTACTTATTTCTTTTATTTCTTCTATCTTGCATCATGACTATAGCTTGCAGTTCTGTGGTCCACATTTAATGAGGATTACCTATCCTCAGGGAGGGGGACTTAATAGTGTGCCCTTCTCAATCCACAAAACTTGTTCCCACACACTACTCTTGCGTTTCTATTTTGTACTTGTGATTTATAATTTCTGGAATTTTTTAAACATGAAAGTAGAGACTTCTACGACTCTTATACCTGGTTGAAGAATCTTTTCCACAAAATCCCTGACAAATAAGGTAATGAATTGTTACCTGAAAAAATAAGGCTCCTATCATGGAAAAGTTCATGTATCAAGTGATATCAATTGCCTTTCTGGTGAGCTGAAAGGGCTTACGAAGCCAGGCATCATGGTGCATGCCTATAATTTCAGTACCTGGGAGGCTGAGACAGGAGGATCACAGGTTGGAGGACAGCCTCAGCAACTAGGCAGACTCTCAACAACCTAGCAAGTCCCTGTTTCAAAACAAAATATAAAAAAGGGCTGGAGATGTAGTTCAGCGGTAGAATGCCTCTGGGTTCAATCCTTAGTAGCACAAAAATAAATCAATAAATGTGCTCAAAAGGTGACTAACAATAAAAATAATAATAGCCAATGTTTATTGAGCATTTACTATTTGACCATCATTGGGTTAATTGCCCTGTGAAGTAATTGCTATTACTAACCCTATAATGGAAATGAGAACTAAAATTGGAGGATTCTCTGACCTCTGCCAGAACACTAGCTCACACACTCTAAATGAAAGCTCTTTAACCATTATATTATGCCTTTCTCACTGAGCCAAAATCAGTCTTTCTAATCTCTACCCTTTGGGAACAAAAAGGTTTTTTTTTCCTTTTCTTTTGCATGTATGTAACAAAAAGGAGAATGTTCATTGAGTACCTCTTATGTATTAGATACTAACTTTGACTTTCTAATCTAACAATGAAAAATAGACATTTCTCCTTTCATAGTTTTGACATTTTCACCCCTTAAATTGTTTGAAAAGACCTACCAAGTTTAATAGTAAAATTTTACTACTTTTTAAAATCACTCAGCATAGGATAAAGTTTCAAATTCTAAGCAATTTTGACAGCTGCCCTCTTCTAAACACATTCTGATTTGTAAATTACCCATTTAAGACATAATCAACAGACATGGCTACAATATCCACATGCTTTCTGATGGGTCAGAGAGAGAGAGAGAATAGCCATTTAAGGTAGCTAATCTGAGTTTACATCTTGTTTCTGCTTATAATTTCCAAACTCTTTGTTCTATATTTGCAAAATAGTCGAATTAGCCACAATTATTTGTATTCAAAGATTTAAACTCTTTACTATGACAAAGTTCCTTAATATTAGAAGTGTCCTTCAAATGTCCTCTAGCATCACAAACAATATACTGGAAGCCATTTTGCCTCCATAATTTCTGTTAGCACATGATTTGGTGAGATCCCTTGAGCACGGGTTTGTCTGAATCACTTGGCAGACTACAGCCTCCTCTAGTGGTCAGAGTTAAACTTCATGCCAGTATATTCTGAAAATTACAAGAAATTAACCTAAACCTTAGAGGGTTAGGCAACTGTTTTGCAAGTGTGGAACAACTTTTAATTAGTTATTTCTGGTTCAATCTATTCCCCACCATGTATCAGAGAACCGAAAGCATCTCAGCCTCTGTTAATTTCCTATTCACTTCTCCAAGTTGGGCTTATTGTTTAGAGATTCCGGATTTCAAGCTGATTTTCCTTCTTTCTCTTTATTTTTATTAGATGTATGCTACTTTTTCTTTTGGGGAAATTCACTATTCCTATCTTATTTTCTATTACTGAATATAAACACATATACCCTTTTAATGGAAGGATGTCATCTATAGTTCTTATAGAAAAAAAAGTCAAAAAGTAATCTACCTCAGATGACTGTGGTTTCCAAAAGGAAGCATTGGATTTGAAGTTAGCCCTGTTTGAGGGTGATCCAACTCAAATTATTTCACTTGTCTAAATTTATTCGGAGTATAATAATAATACGAATACTACTAATAATAATGACACAGGGAGACTATGGCTCACATATAAAGCAAGGTTAATGCACAGGGTTTTCACAATTAGTCTCTCTGGTGTCCAGTCCCTTTTTTTTCCTGGCCAGCTCATTTCTTAGGAATGTTTGATGGTAGAAGAGTCCACTCCTCAAGTTAATTCAGAATCAGACCTCCCCAACCCCACCCTGATTAGCCAATGATCATCTCAAACACATCAAGCAAGTGTTAAATGAAGTCCTCCATCTTGACAAGAAATATATTTAAAAGGGGATAATTTTGGTTCAGTGCACTCAAAAATGGAGTTGGGAGGTAACAATTAGGAGGTGACAATTAGATAAGATCTCAGCCATGCCAAACCCCCCATTTTTTTTTTTTTTGCTTTTGTTTTTGTTTTTGTTTGTGCTGGGGATTGAACATAGGGGCATTCTACCTCTGAGTTTCAGGGGGTTTTTTTTCTTTATTTTGTAATAGTGTCTCAGTGAGTTGCTGAGGCTGGTCTTGAACCTGCGATCTCCTAATTCAGCCTCCCAAGTAATGGGATGACAGGCATGGACCACTGTGCCCAACTCATCTCCCAATTTTTGACTCTGCCACTTGTACCAAGATGCAAGCTAACTTCTTGGAACAAACCAAAGCATCACTTCCTGAAACAGTGCTTGCTGTTTTCTGCAAATCTGCTGAACTGAAATACTCCTTTCCCTTTTTGGGAAACTGAAAGAGACTGTTAATAGTCATCTAGTGTTGAACTTACAAGATGACATCCTTTGCCAGCATCAATCTAAACTCCTGACAAAAGACTGGTGTCATCCCTCTGCTTAAAGCTGTGTTTCTGGGTTGTCCTAAGTAAATGTCTTCTTTGTTTTCAACCACACTGTTTTTGGTTTTTGTTTTTCCCCAGGGGGTTGACAATCTAAACTTCAAGTAACCAGGGGAAATCTAGAGCTCAGCTTTATTACTACAACTGACCTTAGCAGCTAATAGGTAATTGCTCTGCAGGGGGAGAATTCAGGCTAAATCCAGACACTGATCTATAGCACTCTTGAGAAAATGTAGCTTTTTGGGGGGGGAGGGGGGCTTTGTTTTTGTTTCCTCATCATTCAAATATCTCTGTGATGGTCATAGCTGACCTAAAATCTATATTCTGAAACATATAAGTCTCAAGGATGAAATTCTATTCTACCAAATAGCTCTGTGTCCATGTTCTTAGACCTGTGCCAGGTAAAATAAATGCTCAGTTAAATCCCAAGGAAACCTATAGGAATTAGTTCTATCAGCAAAATGTGAGGGAAATATGTTTCTGGACTGAGTTGAACAACTATTCCTTAACATGGTAGCCTGACCCCACGTGGGACCACACCACATGTGTCCGTGATCAACCATGCTCTGTCAGTGAGTGTTTGCAATCACATTTCCTGAGACAGAGGTTCAGGATGTGAGGGAGATGGGGGAGGAGGAGGTACTGTGAAGGAAGCCCTTTCTGAGGTGACAGGATTGTTGCACTGATGGAACTTGGTCTGTTCTGAGTCTTGCCTAAGATCCATGTTCCCATAGTAATCACACAACATTTGAGAAGAACAGAAAGGATTCAGATGCATTTATTCAACAATCATGCCAGTCGGGCATCATGTGACTTTAAGGAATTTAGAACCTTGGTTCTCAGCAAGGCCCGGATTTTTTAACAAGAACAGGAATCCGGCGCTTCCTGTAGAAGAGATTAGAAAAAAAAAATCAACTTAAATTTTAATGAAAAGAAGGTGACCCTGAGAGAAAAACAATGGAAAACCCATCAGCTTTATTAAAAATAGAGAAGTTTAAGATTTATTCCCATTTCCTTGTCTTACTGTCATTCATTTTTTCACTCATCTTTTCATCAAATATTGATTACTACTACATTCTCTAGGGATACAACAGAATGGAAAAAGAAGTCTATCTTTAATAAGTTCACAGATGTAGAGGGGTGTTACAGTGAACCCCTGAAATAAATCTTGAATTCATTGCTGCTTCTTTTGCTACTGAGGCTACTGCCCTCGCTACCAAGTTTCCCTCTTGCCTAGTGCCTGGGCTATGGCAGGATCGTCTAATTGATCATCTTAAAAAACTGGGGACCCAAATCTGTGGGGTCTTGCAAAAGGAAATCACATCTCTATCCCCGCTTGTTGTAAGTACCCTCCTCTCCACAAAAAGACCGCTCTGCTCACCCCATGCCCCCTTTCCCAAATTGGTTTTCTCTTTTCTAAATTAAATACCCCTAAGTCCTAAAACGGTTCCCCATGAAGTTATTTCAGATCTCTCATTTTTTTCTAGCCATCCTTTACTTTTGTAAAATAGCTTATAAGAATCTTCCTATTTTTCTATTACTGGAGAGCATCTGACATTCACATTTTTTATGCGTGCATTTACCCGGCCTTTGTTGATTCCTTGTTTTAAGAGGTTATAATGCTTTCTTGTCTCTTAATCATTAAGTGCTAATATTAGTGATTTCCAAATGAGTTGTATACATAGGCACAAAGATCTAAGCAGAGCACACAAGGTGACTTGTTTTCTATAGCTATGCTATTCATCACCAGTCAGTGTGTTCACCATCTATATTTGGCTATCTAAATTTAAATTAAAAATTGAGAAATATTAAAATCTGAGTTTCTCAGAGTGAAGTTGATCAAATTAGATTATATGCATGTACAAATAGGCCACCATGAAGCCCAATATTCTGTAGAATTATTATGCACCAATAAACTTTTTTTTAATTTCAGTTTCTCAGTTGCATTAGTCATATTTAAGTGCTAGTGGCTAGTAGCTATGTATTTAACAGCACAAATAGAGAGCATTTCTATGATTATAGAAAGTTCTGTTGAATAGAGATGGTCTAGAGAATATAATTTGCTAATACAACTTCCCTTGAAAGAGAGACCAGACGAGAAATAAAAAAAGTCTGGATCATATATACCAGCTAATGATGAATGAGCCTACCACATGCGAGCCTTCTTTGATATCATCTGCTCATTTCAGTACCTGACAGCTAGGGTCAGAGCCTGGTTCTAGCTACTAGGCAATAGATTTGTTTGGAGCTTTTAATAAGTGATAGAAATAAAACAATATAGCATATTAGAAAATAAGTTGTAAGAAAGCCAAATTTGTTTCTAGATATGTTTTCTTATTTAAAAAATATAGGAAGAGATCTTATGTTTTCTGGCACCCAAATGTTCTACCCATATTTACATGTATTTGAAAGAATAGAAACTAGTAGGTTTTAAAGGTCAAAAGGATAGAGTGTCCCTGCCCTCTGCTTGCTCATATTTTCCCAATATTTCACTATTTATCAGGCCTTTTGATCTTAGCATCTAGAAATTTCCCAAGTCACAAGGTTGTTCTATTGCTTGCTCCTTGCTGTGGATGGAAATATGATGTTAGGCCTTAATGTCAACAACATAGGTCATGAGAAAATTAACAAGTGGTTTCAAATTCCTTTTATAAGGTTTTGTTGCAGAGCAGATTCTCCACAAAGCAGAATATCTGGTGTTTGGGGTCTAAAACACTAGGATATGAGACCTCTTACTCGGAAGACCTATTTTCACAATCCTCAGAATTAACACTTTGAGAAGTTTCTGAGATGGTTTAAAGCAACTCAAGCACAGAGTCTGTGTTATAGGGAAGGCAATTCATGTGGTGCAGTGATGGAAATGTACACAGTCATTTGAGCCTAAGGTCAAAGTCTTTAATATCAAGTCAGTCCCATAATATCTAGGTATTTTATGAGTCACCTGTGGAAACTCTTTTGTGTTGTTTACTTCACACTTTTACTTAACCTGGAATTCTCTTTTTCTATGCTGCCAAAAGTTAGAACCTTTTTTAAATGGCATCTTTCATGATTCTTTCTTGACCCCTTTCGACAAGAAGATGTCTCTAGGGCTGCTCAGGGTCCAGCACCTGTCTAGCAAGTGTAAAGCCCTGAATTTGATCTCCAGAACTGAAAGGACAACAACAAAAAGGCATCTCTATCTCTTGCTTTACTCCCATAATATCTTGTTTTATGGCATTTGCTCCAAGTTACTAGAAGCTATCTATCTTATACGTGTTCATAATCTATTTTCTCTTAGTCACTGGCATAAGGAAAGTAGAGGAAACCGGCATAATGCTTGGCACGTGTGAAGTGTTCAGTTGCTGAGTGAGGTAGAAAGTCTGCAACACATTTATTTCCCTGGGCTCCGTGGACCTGATTCTCTTCACCCACTTATGGGCGATTCAGAAGATAAAACTTCTCTGAGACTAGCTATCATAATCATAATTAAGAGTGTTACAAAAATACATTTTTGTAATCCATTCATCTGTTAATGGACATCTTGACTGATACAAAACTATGGGATATGTACACAATGGAATTTTACTCAGCCATAAAGAAGAACAAAATCATGTCATTTGCAGGGAAATGGATGGGACTGGAAAACATTATGTTAAATGAGATTAGTCAGTCACAAAAAGTAAAAAATCATATGCTCTTCCTAATATGTGGAAGCTAGGGAGAAAGTGGGTCATAAGAAGGACTCTAAACAAAGAAGGAGAAACCTTAGATGAGCAAAGAAGGTGACTTAACTGAAGGTGATGGGAGGGGAGGAAACACCCTAATGCACTGGATGTACTTTCACAAACATGTCAAAGTCCATCACTAAACTGAACTTGAGAAGGAAGAAGGGGGGAGGGAATGGGGTGGGAATTGGGGAAGGATTAAATGAGAGATGTGTGCATGTATGCCTCTACCAGCTTGTACCTAATAAAGACATATGATTACAATGCACCAATAAAAAAAAATACATTTTTGGTCACCCAAATCTATATAACTGTATTTTCATATGTGGAGGTTTTAAACACTGCTATCAGGTATTTTTTGAGTACAGGCTTTAAAAAAAATCAAGATTATCCATAGTTTTCTACAAACATGATTTTAATCACATAAGTGGTTTTTAAAAATAATATTATCATGTCAGATATATGAAAAGAAGAAAAATAGAATTATTTTTGGAAAAATTAGAAGGATAAGCTACATGAAAGTTTGAATTCAGATGTTAACTTAAAATATATATTAAAAGAATTAAAGTCTGTACTTACTGATTTTCAATACAGAGCATGCATTCATTGGGATATGTTTGTCCATCAACCCCACAGACAGGGTCATAAATCTTGGGGCATCCGGCCACCTCATTGACACAATTAGCCTAAAAATGGAATTAAATACAGTCATTTTCCGTTATTCTCCATTTTTTAAGTTTCTAGCAAAAATCTCTAAAATGGTCTTAATTTCTTTTGCTCATGACTATAACCAGGAGAATGACACCAAAGTTTCCAAGAGAAAGAATGTAAGACATGGAGTCAGAAAATTCGGTTTTAAGTAATGCTGCTGCTATATACAAACTGTGTGACACTGGCTCCTCCCTCAGTCTCAGTCACTTCATCTGCAATACAGCAATAGTATTATAATCTTCTCATCTATGTCATGGTACTGTTGTGAGGTTTACATAAGTTGCATAAGATAGTGTTCAAGTTTACAATTACTGCAGGGGCTGGCTTATTTCAGGTCAGTTGCTAGAGGTCACTTGCCAGTTGGGGTACATTATGTCTTATACACTTGACCCACTCACACTGGTCTTCCCTCAAGCATGTAAAGAAGATGAAATGGCTCCATCCGTGGAGCTTTGGCACCATGTGCCCTCTACTCCAGTAAGAACTAGTGATCATCAAATGACTGTGAGTTTTCTCAAGTTGTTTTGCCAACATTTATATAACCTTCATGGCTCATGGGGGCACCTTTGTTCACTGGTCTAAATAAGTTACATTCCAGCCCAGTGAGGTGGCGCATGCTTGTAACCCCAATATCTGGGTGGCTGAGACAAGAGAAATGCAGGTTTAAGGACAGCCTCAGCAACTTAGCAAACCCTGTTTCAAAACAAAAAAGATTAAAAGGGCTGGAGGTGTAACCTGGAGGTAGAATTAATTCACCTGGATTCAATTCCCAGTACCACACACACACATTAAAAAAGAAAAAAGTTATATTCCTAATGGTATGAAATGGTCTTTATAACACTTATCACAAACATATAATTATTCACTGGTGAACTTTGGGTTTAACAGCTGTCTCCTTCTAGATGTAAATGTAATGAGAAGAGGAACACTCCTTCCTCTGGCTTCCAAACTTACTGAAATTGCCTTTTGAGAAAAGGAACGCATGGAAAAGTTAGATTTAGAATTATTTCCTAGAGGGAAAACTTAGTCATTATCTGCTGTTCATTGTAAATTAAAGCTGCACTTTGGTTATCAGGGGAATTCCATGGCAATATGGTCCGATAGGTTAGAAACATGAAGGTCTACTTGTAGTAGTAGACATAACACTTCCACCCCAAATATCTGTCCTCCCAGCCCACTCTAGTGTATGTAAGAATGCCTTCACAACAAGCATTAGACAAGCATGCAGAACTTGCTCATGTCTCAGTGAATTTGTCCTTCAACATAGGGCCATGGAGTGGGGGAGCTGCCGTTACCACCGCCTTTACCAGGTAAGGCCCCCTCCCATCCCCACTCCTCATCCTGGCCGAAGCTTAAGCTGAAGGGGGATTGCAAGGCTGCACTTGTGTTGGCTCAACAGTTTCAGCTTGACGTACAATAAAATATAAAATTCTCTTTACCTTTCTCCCTTGGGAGTCGGCTGTGGTGCCGCCTAGAAAACATAAATCAGACATGTCAAGTTGGATTCTACATGAGAGAATTCACCCACATCTATTTTGTTGAGAACCCTCTGTTTTCATAGGGACTGTGACTTCTTTGAGTGCCCTTCCTGCTCTCCACCTCTTATTTCCTCCTCTTTCAAAGTCATCTGACTAGTTTCCATCCACTCGCTGCCTGCCAAAATCCTGAAAAAATTAAGTAAAATTTTGATTGTTACTGAAGTGTCTTGATTTGACATTTCAGAAAAGTTTATCTATTTCTTTGAAAATAGAAATTTTGAACTAACTGTTTGAACTATATCAAGCACTGAGCAAATATCTTCTGCATGCTCACTGATATTTTTACAATCAGTTGATAGATCTCATAATGAGTGAGGTATAAGTATCTTTAGCTTAGTTTATGGAAGAAGGTATGGAGTGCTTATATAACCAGCCATGAAAAAGTTATCATCAACAGTAACTAGGTCTTCTGACGCAATTACACTGCCAACTCACCCTCGTTTCCCAAAGACTTTTTCTCACAGTTGCCCGACACTGACTGACTATGGTTCCAGCATATTTATTGAGTTTGCAAATAGTCAAAATAAATCATCTGAATTTTCCAGAAAACAGCAGGTATTTCTGACATCATGTAGTAGATGGTAAATGTGGGTGAGTTCCCTAAAGGGAAGGGAAACTAATCTGCTAGCACCCAATGGAGGAACTGTTGGTGAGGTGTAATTTTGATGTCAACAATCTCTGAGGGCATGGAGAAAAGGAACTCCTGGGACAATCAGAACCTGATGTTGTCATTGGAGTCCCATTGGCTTCAGAATCTAGATGAATCTACAGTTGATGAGCAGGTGTTCACTGCTGGCATCTATCTGTGTTAATTAATATGCATGAGGAGGGGAAAAGGGACCTCTGATCCTATAAATATTTAACAAATGCAACAAATGATATTCTTCCACTTCTCCACAAAGTGCTGACTTGGCTCTCAGTAACATTTTCTGTTAGATTGGAGATGAAGTTGAAAGTGTTAATCATTTCCAGTGATAAAAAGGAGAATCATCTCAATCAGAATTGTCTGCCAACATTGTCAAGATACAGTTTGGGGATGTATGCACACCAACTAATCAGGAAGAATATTTTCCTTCAAAGTATTTAAAATTAAATTTGTAATCAGTGAAACTGTGCCTTTTATACTAAGCAACTGGCAGCCATTGTAACTATTTTATGCAATTCCATAAGAATTTAAAATTTGCAAACTGGCTTATAAGCATTTACAGAGCAAAAAGAGGATTTAAGGTTGAGATATTCCCATCTTTTTTTTCTCTACCATATCCCTGAAAAGGCTTAGTCTTATCCCTAGAGTAAAACCTTTCTACCTCTCCACGTCTCACTAGAATTGTTTCCTTTGTTTTATGTTAATTTTTTTTCTTTTCATGATTCTCATATATTGATCTCATTTTATCTCACTGGAACCAAAAGACTATCTAAGACTAGTTTTAGCTAACACTGGACTATGTCAGTTTTTTAGCCAGTAAGATATATTCAGCAATCCAACAGGACAAAAAGTTTTTTTCAAATTCGAAAAAATATGCAAAGACACCTACCAGATAAACTCAACAAAGCCAAGGCACTGAGAAGAAAGATGCTTGTCACCTTCATGGCAGAAGTTTTATGTCCAAGGGTCAGTTGAAATCGGTACTGAACTTCCACTATTTTCAAGAACCTTGGGACCGGAGGCTCATATAGGCAGATGGTGAAACAGGCCCCGCCTGCTGGGCTGTGTAACAGGTGCCGCTTGTTATTGATTGACCCTGCATCATTGCCTGGCCTCCAGGTTCAGGTAAGATGGAAGAAAGGAAGGGGTGGGCCTTATGTTCTACCAGGAAAATAGTTCTGCTGTTAGCTAGTTAGCATGATCCATATCTCCCTTTGTGGTTACTGGAAAGTGCTCCCCTTGCAGAGCCCCAGTCTTCTCATATGTAAGGTGGACCTGCAGATCCTGTCTTCCCTGTAGTTCTGGATAGATGAGCAGGTGGAGACTTAGAACATTCTGCCTTTCTGATTCTCTATTTTCTCTCTTTTTCTGTCCCATTCACAAAGCCTCAAGTAGTGGACAGGTTAGAGAGAGGGAGCCCTCCGTTCCTGCAAATGTAGGTCCTGGAGCTGGGGTGTGCTTTTTAAAGTCACTTAGCGGCTGCCTGTTCCTGGAAAGTTGGCTTACTTTTTCTGTCCCTTGATATATTCATCTGAAAATTGAAATAAGTGCCTAACTGAAAGGTTTGTTTTTTCATTCAAAAATATGTACTGAGTACCTAGCTTGTGAGTAGAGGTTCTGATTTCCTTTGCTTCAGACTATTTCATAACTTATAGATATTTGTAGAACTACAGGCCTTTGGAAACAAAATCATGTCTTCCTTTGGTGTAGAGTTGCTTTGTTTACTGTCTAGAAAAATTAAAATCTATTTTTCCAGGGCAAAACTCAGGTTGGTTTACTGCCCCTTTAAAAAAAATGGAATTTTTACAAATTGTGGTTTCCTTTTCTTGTAACATGCTACACTTTCTGTGGAAGTATCACTTGGTCCTCTTTACACAAATCCTGTGGAAATTGGGGCTTGAGAAATCAGAACAAATTCTGACGCTCTGACCATCACTACAGAATGAGTACATCCCTTGTGTCTGACCCAGAACTGTGGCAGGTTCACTGGCTAACTTTCAAATAGGGCAAAACCTCAGACCCTTTTCAGATCAGATCTTGACATCTGTTAAACATTACACGAATCCCTTGGGATATACCAGTGAATAAAAATGACAAGGTCTCTGTCTTCATGAAGTTTTCTTTTATTCATTTTCATTGAGGGAGACAGACAACAAGAAATAATAAATGATTATAAAATTTATCAGATGATGATAAATACTGTGGAGAAGAGAACATAGAAGAGAGGACTTGGGAGATATTTATGATAGAATGTTCAGAGAGGTATTGCTGATTAGGAGACATTCAAACAGAAGAAAGTGGAAGCATGGGCATATCCAAGGGCATGCATTCCAGACAGAGAGGAAGACATGTGCATGACCCAGCCATACCATTCCTAGGCAACTTGTCTAAAGCACTAAAGTCAGAATATTATAGGGATACATGCATGTCCATGTTTGTAGCAGCACAATTTATGATAGCTAAATTATGGAATCAACCTAGTTGTCCATCTACAGAGAATACCAATTACAAAGGCCCTGAGGCAGAAAGGAGCCTGAGATGTTAGAGAAACATCCTGATAACATCTATCTAGAATAAAGTGATAGAAAAGTAGGAGATAAGATAAAGGAAGCAGTGGGTGTCTAGATCATGAAGGGTCAAGGGGAGGGGGAATAGTAGGAACTTTGGTTTCTACTAAACAAAAATTTTCCTTCCAGCCATTGTTTCAGCCCAAACCTCAGTGTTTGCCTTGATGCTTCCCTTTCTCCTTATTGTGTGCCATCTTACACACATCTTACAGCTATTTATATGACTATTGTAACATCTCTTCTCCTTTAGGGAACAAATATGGTTGTTATATTTACTGCAGCACCTAGCAAAGGGCCTCAAAATACTACATACTAAATAAATAATTTGCATCTATGTCCAAAATTACCTCAATTCTGGCCCCTTCTCATCAGCTTCTACTGTCCTGCCTAAGATGATGCCAGTATTCCCTCTTTGGCTTTACCACATTTCTTTCAAATATTTTTCTGATATGTATAGTTTCTTCCTCTATACTCTGTCCATAGAACAATCAAGTGATCTTTATAGGATTCAAATAATAATAAAGTCATTTTCTGGTTTTTCATTGTTGGAACGCCTCTGGAAGGATTTAGGCTCTGCATGATTTGGCACCTTTCTACTTTCCTTGTTTTCTCACCCACCAGATCTTTACTTGCTCAATTGGCCATTACTGCCCCCTCCCTCCATAAAAAAAAAACAAAAAACAAAAACAAAAAACAAACAAAAACTGCTTTTGACCCTTAGGACCCAGTTTAAATCGTGTTTTCTCACAGAGCTAATTTTTCTAAGCCTTCCTTCACTTTCTTCTTCATTTATATTAGCCCTCTTGATGTGTGATTCCATGATACCCTTCATAGCACTTAAAATACTTTTAATTTTACAGCTATTTATATGACTATTGTAACATCTCTTCTCCTTTAGGGAACAAATATGGTTGTTATATTTACTGCAGCACCTAGCAAAGGGCCTCAAAATACTAATACTAAATAAATATTTGCTGAAAACATAAATTACTTAATGAAATGTATGATGATTTTCTTGAATATCAAGTTTTATACCTTATACATTTCTGTGTTTCCAGTGCATACAGTAGTCATTTGTTGGTTCATTCAAACTTCTATGAACTCTACAATTGGTATAATCCAAATGTCCATTGTGTTTTACTATCTAAAAGGTCTCAGCTGAGTGCTGGGGAAGTAGGTCTGATTTCTTCCTTCATGGAGTTTAATGTAAGCATAGGTAGGTATTGGTTGAATCAGTACAATTCTTCCTTTTCATCTCAAATCATTATTTAAATAGTAGGATTTTTATTTATTCTGTTTTATATTATTTTATTTTTTGGGGTCTGTAAGAGTTCCAATAGCCATTGTTAAGGAGGGAGTTTATATGTAAGAAGAATATTATTTTATTTGATCTCACAACCACTGTAAGAGAGGGAACTGTCTGGGATCTTGCTGCATAAACTTTTTTTTTTTTTTTTTGCGGTACTTAGGGATTGAACTCAGAGGCGTTCTACCTCCGAGCTATACCCCCAGCCCTATTTTTTACTCTTTATTTCGAAACCGGGTCTCACTAAGTTGCGGAATGCCTCACTAGGTAGCTGAGGCTGGCCGCGAACCCGGATCCTCCGGTCTCAGCCTCCCGAATGCTGGGATTACAAGCG
>PVLC010010495.1:6449-50272 GCA_004027655.1 Graphiurus murinus | reverse complement strand
ATCCGGGTTCACGGCCAGCCTCAGCTACTTAGTGAGGCTCCCTGCACTTAGTGAGATCCTGTTTCAAAATAAAGAATAAAAAATAGGACTGAGGGTGTAGCTCAGAGGTAGAATGCCCCTGAGTTCAATCTCCAGTACCGAAAAAAAAAAAAAAAAAAAAAAAAGAAAAGACACATTAATATATAAACTGGTCAAACCCAAATAAAGTCTAGAGTTTAGCTGATAATACTGCACCAAATAGTATCATTGGCAGAACCTGGGTGAAGAGTATATCAGAATTCTCTGTACTAGCTTTGCAACTTTTCTGAAAATTTATTATTATCCCAAGGTAAAACATGTACTCAAACAAAGCAGGCTATTTTGCTTTAAAGAAATTACAATGTTTTTAAATGAATAGAAGAAAGGGAGAAAATGGCAAAATATATTGATACAAAATTTAGAATAAATTTGACAAATTTAGAAGAAATCATTGAGACTACCCCTAAGAACCAGGACTTTTGTTATTTATAAAGTAAGATGTGTTAACTGGCTTTTGTTTTTGTTCAGATATAATCCATTTTCAAAATAAAGTGCAGAAAAAGATTCAGAATTTAAAACTTCACTCTTAATTATTTGTTGGCCCTGGTTTTATATTGCAATAAAAATTTGGAACCTTTAGTTTCAAGAAAAAAAAAAAGATGAGAAAAAGGAATTGAGCTTTTCTCTGCCTCTCCCTCTTCATATCCTTCTTCCAGGGGTTGGCTCATTCCAGAAAGCTGGAGAAGGGTTTCATCAGTGGGATCCACTTAGATACAGTACATCTGGAAGTGTAAACCACTAAAAGTGTGAACATTAAAAGTACAAGTGGTAAACCGGGCATGGTGGCGCACGCTTGTAATCCCAGGACTTGGGAGGCTGAGACCGGAGGATCCGGGTTCTTGGCCAGCCTCAGCTACTTAGTGAGGCCCTCTGCAACTTAGTGAGACCCTGCTTTAAAACAAAGAATAAAAATAGAGCTGGGGGTGTAGCTCAGAGGAAGAATGTCCCTGGGTTTAATCCCCAGTACCAAAAAAAAAAAAAAGTACAAATGTTTAAGCTATGCAAAATGACAGTGAGAAGGTCCATGTAAATGAAAAGGGATGAGCCTTTCTTTTGGTTGTATTCACTGAATCTCCCTTGGGAAGCAGTGGTGTTTGCTAAGCCAGGATCACAGCCTCCTTACAGAAACCCTGGATCACGACAGCTGGGCTGCTCCCAGCACCGTGCAAAGGCCCTCCACCCTTCTGAGCTCATGCATATTTGCCCAGCAACACTGGATTCACAGAAGTCTCAGCCTTGAGACGCTGAGTGGGGAAGAGAATGTTTGCCTCCCTGTTCCCTTCCCCAAGGCTGAAAGGCTGTTATCGGGTTAGAGCTGATATTGGCTGAGGGATCTAATTATTGTTTCCCTCTGAAGGCTGATTCTCGAGCTGGGAAAAATCTTTCTAGTAACTGATTAAAGAGTCACACCTCTGTTTGCCATCTCTCTAGTTCAACTCTGAACCAGAGACCAGCAGAAATTCCCAGAGGGAAGGACAGCCTTCTGGGCTATTGATTGGGGGTCTAGAACATTCCATTTGTCCTTTCCTAGAGCATCTTCCGAGATCCCAAATGTCCTGTGGTGGAGGACCATTTTGTCCTGCTGTGAAAACACTTAACTATAGAAAGAGTAAAGCAGCCTAAAAGATTTGGGCAAATGCCTAAAAAGCCAAAGTCAGATTTCTTTCTCCCCCTCTCCCCTTTTGCGGTACTGGGGATTGAACCCCAGGGCATTCTACCTCTGAACTATACCCCCAGCCCTATTTTTTATTCTTATTTTGAAACAGGGTCTCACTAAGTTGCAAAGGGCCTCACTAAGTAGCTAAGGTTGGCCGCCGCGAACCTGCGATCCTCCTGTCTCAGCCTCCTAAGTGCTGGGATTATAAGAGTTCGCCACCATGATTGGCTCAAAGTCAGATTTCTACCACCCACTCGACACCCCACCCTCATGTCCCCCACCTCCTCTTATTGAATCCACAACAAATGGTATGAAGTCTCACACTGTAATTAAGCTCCATAAAACTGCAAACCCTGGCCTGAAGGACTGGTTCTGCCTTCACCAGAATTATGAAGGTAAAGGGGATAGAACACTTAGAGGTAGGTTTTAGTTTTTTCTTGTTATCGTTTTCCTCTGCGAAGAAACAGGGTATGCAAAAAACTTCATGAGTGTTTGAGTCAACTTTTCTATCACTGTGACCAAAACACCCAATAAGAACAGCTTAGAGGGCGTGGTGGCGCACACTTGTAATCTCAGCATTTGGGAGGCTGAGACCAGAGGATCTGGGTTCTGGGCCAGCCTCAGCTACCTAGTGAGGCCCTCTGCAACTTAGTGAGACCCGGTTTCCAAATAAAGAATAAAAAATAGGGCTGGGAGTATAGCTCGGAGGTAAAATGTCCCTGAGTTCAATCCCCAGTACCGCAAAAAAGAACAGTTTAGAGTAGGAAAGGTGTATTTGGCTCATGAGTTTAGAGGTTCAATCCACGGTCAGCTGGCTCTAAGACAGAAACCAGGGGTGGCAGAGCCTGTAGCTGAATAAAGCTGCTCTCAGTCATGGTGGCTGGAAGCAGAGAGCACAAAGAGAGGACTCGGGATATATATAGTCCCCAAGACCATCCCCCCTCCCTGTGATCTACCTCCTCCAAGCCATACTCCACCTCTGAACGTTTCTGTATTGGGAACCATGCTTTCAGCACATGGCTTTTCGGGGGTCATTCTATTCTCAGATGATAACAGGGAGCCAGAGTTTCCAAGCTTAGACAGATCACAGGGTGAGGGCCTTGCTTTTCCCTCCTGAGCTACTTTCTGGGTCCTCGGGACATGTGTTCACAAAGTGCAGTGACAGTCAAGATTGACAACAGTGGGAAGCTGTGACAGGCTATAAGGCGAGACCCAACGTAAAGGGCAACAGAAGAGGGGCCTTGGGGATCTAAGCAGGCCTGCTTTCTTCACAGCATTCTGCAATCTGCCCCCCCCTCACTCACAGTCGCTCCTTCTTTTTTTTTTTTTTTTTTTTTTTTGGAGGGGGGCCCTCGGGCAGAGGCTCTCAATAGTGGACAACAACAGACCCAGGTAGAGGCAAAGTCCTGGCATGGCACACACTCCTTGCTATTTTTATTTCACAGCCAAGGACAAAACCTTTCATTTGCAGACACAGGCTGAGTCACCCTTGCAGGCAAGATTAGCATGCAAGAGTCTCAGTTTGCAATCTGGTGGGGAAGGAGACGCTTCCAAAATCATTTGTGCGGTGCTCACCCTTGCCCACTTCACACCTCCCCAAGTTTCAGACACCAGTACCCCCTTTTTCTCTAGCATCTGTGGTGTGGTCTAGGAACTCTTATCATTCCGGCCCTCGTGGTTGGCTGAACTAACCCCCAGTCTGACACATCTGCTTTTGCCTAGATAATTACGTGCCTCACATTGTAATTCAGGTTTGGCACTGGTGTTTCATAACGTTTTCTTTTTTTAAGTTGGATTCTTCCATTGGAGGGGAGTAGGGTGGTGGGAAAGTGAAGAAAGAAAAAAAAATGCAAGCTTTGACTTTGAGGTTTCTTTCTTAGTTGTATTAAGCAAATTGGAGCAGAGGCGCCTAGACCCTCGATACTCAAATTGTGGTCTGTGGACCGAGGAACACAGCATCAGCTGGGAGCTCATTAGAAGTGCAGAATCTCAGGCTCCACCTAGATATTGTGGCTCCAGATCTGCATTTTAACAAGATTCCCAGGTGACTCATGCACATACTAAAGTTGAAGAAGCAGCGCTTTATTCCTGAATGCATCACATCACTGGAAAGAGTGCTGAGCACAGTGCTCATGCTCATGAGTGCTTACTGACCACACGCTTGATTGAGTCAACTTAGACAAGTCTCGCATTGGCAACTGCTACATTAACCCTTCCTAAACCTCAACCATTACTGATGCCATAAGCTGGTAAGGCAAGGGGTTGGATAATTCGTTTTGCATTTATAAGAGAATTAGCAAAAGAAAAAAAAATGATTGCAAAGGGAAGAAATGATAGACTTCAAAAAACCTGACTGCAGTAATTCATTTCCAAGTGTGGGCAAGCCTAGTGTCGAGGCAAGAGGGAAGAGAGCTGGTCTTGGGTCAAGAGAGTTGGTTTTGTTCCTTGTGGGTCACTGGTCAGCTGGGGGATTCTGGACCAATCATCTCATCCATCAGTGCCTGAGTTTCTTCATCTATAAAGAGGGAGGATGAAGACTAGAGTTAATGTATCTTTACAATCATAACCTATATAAAATAGCATGCACCTTCCTCCACCCTCCCTTGCGTTTTCTATCCCCTTTACACTATTTTACTTTTCTCCAAAGTGTTCATCAACATGTCTAGCCTATTATATATCTCTTTGCTTGTTTTTTTGTCTGTGTGTCCTCACTAGCATGCAAGCTCTTCAGGGGGCAGGGTCTCTGTATTTTAGTCACTCTTTATCTCTAAAACTTGGACTGGTTCCACATATATAGTGGACTGTCATGTAGGAATCAATCTTCTCCAATTCTTATTGTTCCATGGGAGAACCACTGAGTATTTATTTAATGGTTTCCAGAACTTTCTAACCCCTAGAGAAAAGCCAACATTACTTTTAATTCTTATTTATTTTATGGTTCTCTAGCTCTCTTTCTTCATTCATCTCTGTCCAATGTTACCTTATGTTACTTTCCCCATAAAGTCTGGTTTCCCTTGAGCCCTTTCCCACAAATATGTATGTCATGTTTTCTTTAGGTCCTTTCACACGACTGATGATGTTTTTAATTTTGCTATATCATCACATCCCCTTCCCTTATTTATCACTGTCTGAGAAACAGATGTCCTTCAGAAGATACAGTGTTTAAACAGGAAAACTAATTTTTCCTCCACCCCCGCCTCTCCCCAAAACAAGGAAAGCTTGGAACAGGCACTCATGGCAGATAAGTAATAACTTCTTTCAAAAAGGGAAATAGAAAAGCTGCAGGTCTACAAAATGTTGACTTTTATAGACTCTTCATTTTTGTAAGACGTATAAAAATCAGCGGAATAGCTTGAGATGAACTGTTACAACCAAGGACATTCAGGAATGGCCAAAAAAGGAAAAATTCCACTGTAATAGTGTCATGTGTTTTTTTCTCATTTGTTCCCCCTCTTTGAATCCTTAGCCTTTCTCTCCATCTTCTTTTTATGCTCCCAAGCTACACTTCAGACCTCCACAATTCCCTGATTGCTTTTTGTCTCTCACTTAAAGAAATGGCAAAACCTGAAGAAAAATCACACAGATGATCCTATTTGCCCGGAACTCATTTGTCAGCCGGGATATAAACGAATGTCAAGGTCGCAAGCATATTATTTGTAGGTAATGTGCTCAGACTCCCTTTGCCTGGTAGGAGGCTGTCTGGAACCATGGTGGTACACCATTGTCTACCATTTCTGGCCCCACCTTTATCATGCATTCCACTGCGGGTGTTATTCAGCCCACGGAGATACTTCAGAGATGCTACCACATGTAAGTCCCAACAGTTTTCTCTCTTAGCACTGGGTGGTTTTGTTTTGTTATTTAGTGCTGGGGATCAGACCCAAGGCTTTGCACATGCTAAGCAGGCACTCTACCACTGAAGTACATCCCAGTCCTGTTTCTGAAAGTCTTTAAGACTAGGATCAAATCTCTCTGCCTCCAAGAGCTCAGTAAAAACCTCTATTCCAGAAACTTCCATACTATATGAAGATGTGGCAGCATCAAAGGAAGGTGAGTTGGCCAGGGCCTACATGGATTCACATGCCACCACCTTCTATTACTCTTTGTTCAACAATGTTTCTCATGCAAGGCATGGGTTCATTCATGATGTTCCTCCTCCTCCTCCTCCTCTTCCTCATCCTCCTTTCTTCTTCTTCTTCTTCTTCTTCTTCTTCTTCTTCTTCTTCTTCTTCTTCTTCTTCTTCTTTCTCCTCCTCCTCCTCCTCCTCCTCCTCCTCTTCCTCCTCCTCCTTCTCCTTCTCTCTCTCTCTCTAGATCTCTCTGTCCCTCCCTCCCCTCCCCCTCTCCCTCTCTCCCTCTCTCCCTCTCTCCTTCTCTCCTCTCTCTCCCTCTCCCCCCCTCTCTTCCACTCTCTGTACTGGGAATTGACCCCAGGGCCTTGTCTATGATAGGCAAGTGGTCTCCCACAGAACTATATCCCCAAGTCTTCTCACTTTTTACTCTTCTTGTTATTCTTAGTTTTTCTTTTTTGGCAGTTGAGCTTTGAGCAGTGATGTGTTTTGTTCCAAAAGAGAGTTGTCAACAGAAAGAGGGTGCACATTGCTCATCCAACCTCAGGGCTCTCTTTTTGTAGGCTTCTTCTGCCCACTCACTGCTTCATATGAAAAGGCATTTAAATTCAAAACTCACCAAGTCAGAACTGAAACAACATGGGTTTCAGTTCTTCTTATCCATTTTCCCTTCTCAAAAAATTAGGGAGGTCTGTTTGGAGATGTGTGTACATGGCACACATGGGGAGTGAGGCTTGAGGTGCTGTGCTGGAAGCCACCATGACACAACTGCCTGGTTATATAGAGACCTTTAGAGAGAGATCGGGAAAGGCTTGGAAAGAACCTAACCTAGTTATATCATTTACAAGTGGGAAAACCAAAGCCAGAGAGACTGACCTATGCAAAGTCACATGGCTAATTACAAGCTAAGAGTAGACCCATGTATCCTGGCTACATCTGAGTGCAGTTACCATTGTATGCCCAAACCTGGATCCACGACTCCCCAGAAAAGTCAGAAAACTGGGCAGTGAAAAAGCCTACAGCCAGCTGGGGGTGGGGATGTGTACCTATAATTCCACTACTTAGGAGATGAGACAGTAAGATCACAGGTTTAAGGCCAGCCTCAGCAATGTAGCGAGATGATGACTCAAAACAAAAAATAAAAAAATAAAAAAATAAATAAATAAATAAATAAAACAGGGCTAGGCATGTGGCTCAGAGGTAGAATGCCCCTAGGTTCAATCCTCAGTACCACAAAAATAAAATTAAATAAAATAAAAAGCCTGAAGTCAATGGAAAGTTTCTGCACCCCCACATATTTTTGAAGAATGCAGGAAGTTGATCCAAAGTAGAGTTCTTGATAGTTAACTTCATGGAGATAAGCAATATGATTCCCGACCAATTCTATGCAACCAGAGTTAAGGGGATTTACTTTCAACATCCAGCCACCTAAAGAACTGAAGTACTAATGAGGCTTGGGAGCTGAGTTACCTGGCGAATCTTCACTGAGGAGGTCAGGTCCTGGAGTCAACACCAGTTAGAAGTGCCTTAGAACAAGCCATGAGGAAAGCATTGGTGATATTGCTGGGTGAAGAAGTGCTCCTGAGTCAGGATGTTCAAAGTAAGTACATGCTAGCCACATGTCAGATCAGAGCAGTAGTCATAAGAATCAAAAGACCACTTCTGTGCTGAGAATTCATGTTTAGGCTAAATTCTTGATAAGATGATGGTAAAGACTATGATGAAAAGATATTAAAATAAGCAAATGGCCAGCATGACTGAAGTACAGGTAGAAATTTCAGAACAGGTGGTTAATGAGGCCATCTCTTTCCCCCACCTCTCCCAGAAGCCAGTGGGTCAGGCCTGGATCCCTTATCTATCCAGCCAAGTGGCCCTAATGTTTCTCCAGAGAGAGAATGGGTCTTTTGAAACTATATGCTTGTCAGAAAAGAGGGGCCCTTTAAAGTTGAGAAACAAGATGGCAGAATGAGCTTTAAAGGACAAAGTCTGGCTGGGAGTGGTGGAGCACGCTGTAATCCCTGTACTTGGGAAACTGAGACAGGAAGATCGCAGGTTAGAGGACTACTTCAGCAAGTAGTGAGACTCAAATCAACCTAGAGAGACCCTGTTTCCAAATAAGAAATAAAATTGGGCTGGGGGTGTAGCTCGAAGGTAGAATGCCTCTGGGTTCAATCCCCCCCCCATACACAAAAAAAGGAAAAAGTCTACCCAGTTTTCAACCCAGATGGAAGGTTGTTAATCTGCAAATATTTGGTTAGATTATTATTAGATGGATATCGCTTTAAGCTAAAATATAAAAACAAGTGGCAGCATTCAAATATTTGTTCAAAAGGCCAGAGCAGTGTCTCCTCTTAGGAAAAAGAAAATCAAGAGAATGGACAATACAGTATGAATTTCTGAAGCATTACTGTGTAGCCAGCCCTACAAGAGAGAAAAGGCCTAATTCACATCCTCTAAAACTAAACATGGAGAAACAATTAAAAGACAATGCCAGGAAGCAACCAAATGGCTGAATAAACTCAACCAGAGATTTTCACCCACGGGTCTCAGACTCCTTGAGACATTCAGAGTTACAACAGGGATGGAGACTCAGTATCAGAAATTGTGTCTCCCATGAACGTAATCCCTTAGATATAAAACTATTAGCTTTCCAATAAATTTCTAAAAAATAATAGTTATGATATCCTGTGGGAAGCCATAAAAAGTTTAGGGTACAAAAAGGGTCCCTTTTTTAAAAGTTAAGAACCATACATATTAGCAATATAAATGGAAAATTCACACAAGGAGATATTAAGGGATTTTCATAGAGGAGAAAGACCACAGAAGGCGCAATCTTCGAAAAGGAGAACTTGAATTGTAGCTAATTCTCTTATGGTCTCCTCTGATCACAACAGTTCAGCTGGTTTTATAATGGAGGTTTAGTGAGGACAGCGAGTAAGTAAAGCTACACAAAGAATTTCCTTCCCGCTCAAATGAGAAGAAAAACAGATATTTTTCTGCCGTGCATTTGTACGGTATGTTTTCTTCATATAACGCATATACTGTATGCAGGATTCAGAAAGAAATGTCTTTACAACTTTGGGGCCTCAATTTTCCAGTTCTGAAATGAGCAAAAGGTTGTCACATCCATTCCAAAGACCGGAAATACAGTTTAATTAAATTAATCCTGATGTTTTGCGAGCTGCTTTGAAATACCTAGTTATAAAAGACCACAAAAATGCAAATGGTTAACAGGAAGTAAGAGAGCTATGTCTGCTTTGCCACTGTGGCAGCTGAAGGCAGATTTTCTCAACAGATCACCCACTCATAGAAAAAAAAAATGTTTTATCTTCTGAACTTCTCCCTAACTTAATCCCGGTAGTATGCATAGTTTTACTGACCCAGAGTCTTGTAATTCAAATCTATCATTATCCTAACTCCTAAATAGAAGATGCTTGGATTCAGGAGTAGTCGAAGACTCATTCAACAAACATTACAATCTCTGCTGGTCTGAGATACAAAGTTAAATAAAATATGGCTTCGATTTCCCTCAAAGCACAAGCTTGGCTTAAATTTGAAATTTTTAAAAGTAGTGTAGTAAAGGAAAAGGGGAAAAGCCCTATAAAAATCAGTGAAAAGAAACTGAAAAGCACTACGTTTTCTCATTCTGTGTGACATTTTTCCAATCACTCTATTTTTCGTTGTCTTAACAAAAACTACCACATGCAGATATCAGTACCCAGAGAGCTCTAATAACAGAAGTTTGTGTATTTAACCTCACATTCCTTCAAAGAGCTAAAACAAATGGATTTAAATCGGTGATATTTGAGCTGAAGCTTTGAAATCCATTATCAGTTGGTCTGGAAATGATTTTCTTACTGTCTAGAGTGCTTGCTTTTTCTTTGCATGTGTTTCTGCCCAGCTTGCTCCTACGGCTGCACAGGTCAGGAAGAGGAAACACAAGCACACGGCCCCAGTCTGGATCATACTTGAGAAATGGCTGCGTCGGCTCCTGGGACCAGCTCATGCTTCTACAATACTTCGGGGCAGGTCAAGCCAGTCATCAAGCAACACAGAGCGCTACAATTTCAAACGCCAAATTCAATGTCGTTTATGTGTTTTCATTTCAGAGCCAAAGAACAGGCACTAAAACAATACTCTTCTCGCCTGCTATTTTGAACCCTTTCTTAGCCAATCTTTAGAAGAACGGATGGTCAGGCGTTTCTACCCTGTCTGGAAGGAAGAAAAAAAAAAAAAAAAAAGAACCAGCAGCAGTCCAGAAGAGTACAAAAGGTTTCACTTCCTTTTCAACCTTTATTGAGCAGAAAAGAGCAATTTGAAAATGCTGTCGCTGGGGAGTAGAAGCATTTCCTGGCTGCTTTTGTCAAAGGAGCCCCTGCTGCCTCACATGTCTTCAAATAGAATCAAGAAGCACAGTTCATTACACCTTTCATGGAGACATTTAAATAATGTGGGGTCTTGATTTAACATCTTTTCTCCAACATTCCAGGGGCTCTCACAGCCAAAAGGCTGATATGGCCTTGGTTTAAAATACATTTCTTGCTGGGTATGGTGGTGCACGCTTGTAATCCCAGCATTAGGGAGGCTGAGACCGGAGGATCCGGGTTTGAGGCCAGCCTCAGCTACCTAGTGAGGCACTCCGCAACTTAGTGAGACCCTGTTTCAAAATAAAGAATAAAAAATAGGACTGGGGGTATAGCTCGGAGGTAGAATGCCCCTGAGTTCAATCCCCAGTACCGCAAAAAATAAATAAAATAAAATACACTTCTCCATAAGGTGTTCAGAGGGGCTACCCATGGGCAAGCTGCTTGGGCTCCAAGGATTCCGAAATATAAAACTGAAATTGTATCAGAGCCCACATGCTGCATTCTTAGCCGTAATACCGCAGCTGGTGCAAATAATATATTTTTGGTTGGTTTTTACTTCAAGAAAAATGCCGCAAATGTTCAGAAGGGGGGAAAGGCAGCCATCAAAAAGCAGTCATCAAATGTGAGAAGTTGGTAACACAAGATATTTCCTCTCAGGTCTTCTTAGCACAATTTGCATATACACAGGAAATATGAACCTCTAGTCATGTCCACTCCCTTTCTCCTTTTGCTACAAAGCAATGGCCTCCTAGTTTTTCAAATATAAATCTCAGCTGGGTGCAATAGCTCATGCCTTCAATCCCACTACTTGCGAGGCTGAGTCAGGAGGATCACAAGTTTGAGGCCAGCCTGGGTAATTAAACAAGACTGTTTCAAAACAACAAAGGGAGAGTGCCCCTGGGTTCCATCCCCAATACCATTACATATACATATACATATGCATATACATCATAAACATGTACACATACACATACTCATACACATACATATCCATATACATCATGTACATATAAAGTAAGGCTGAGCTTCAGATCAAGTAAGGTATTTTCTCCTGTTTTGCCACTGATGATTAAGAAGAAAGCGAGATGAATGGAATGGGGCAAAAATAGAGCTGTGGAACGTTGAATAGCAAAGCACCCTGCAGGAAGTGTGTAGGTGAAACCAAAGACTTGGTTCAGAGGTGAAAACTGCATCTGACTGGCTGGTTGTCATTTTTCCTTCCTGAGAACAGTTGGGCCTTTGTTTTCTCCTCCAATAGACGCAGAAATGATAGGCATAGGTCAGAGATCCGATTTATTTCTTTTAGAAGCCTTCCGTTTGACGCTGGGTAAACTGGAAATTAGGTAACCACATTTGTTGAATTAACAACCAACTCAGTCTCACTGTTGTTCTTTTCTAGAATTAGGGAACCATTCAATATTACATACATGAACACACACACACACACACAGACGTGCTTGCTTGCTTGTTTTTGTGGTTCTGGGGATTAAACCCAGGGACACTTTGAAACAGGGTCTTGCTAGGTTGCTGAGAGTCTCTCTATGATATTCAGATCATCTTCCAACCTGAGATCCTCCAGTCTCAGCCTCCAAAGTACTGGGATCACAGAGGTGCACTACCACACCCGACTCTTTTCAATATTTTTTACTAACTTTTCTGGAAGATGAGAGAGGCTTTGAACAATGCATGTCCCAGAAATCTATACTCTGGAGTAAGAATGGAAATCTCTCAAAGCCAGACCCCCTCTGCAACTCAGTTGTGTGTCTTTGACATAGTAAGTTGCTTCCTAATCATGTGTTGAATGAAGTCTGCTCATGGCCACCCATCCCAATCCCTCCAAATAAATACACATAAATGAATGAATCCATAAATAAAAATAAGGATAATGAACCCATAAATAAAAATAAGGATAATGAACCCATGTAAAGTCCAAACAGTTCCTCAATGTCAAACACCTGGATTTGGGGAAACTTCTGGATAGTGGCCTCCATTATACTATTTTCTATCAGTATTTAGTAGTAAGAATGGGAATATTATTTACAGGGATTCTAAGGTAAGGCAAGGCATGATCTACCACCCTAAGGTTTCTCTGTTCCCCTGACCTCTAAAAAATTCTATGAGAATTTCATGCAAAATTTAGCAAGATCTTGCCAGGTGCCATGATGCAAACCTGTAATCCCAAGCAATTAGGGAAACTGAGGCAGGAAGATCGCAGATTCGAGGCCAGCCTGGGCAACTTAGTGAGACCCTGTCTCAAAATTAAAAAAAAACAGCTAACCCTGCTGAGATTGCTGGCACTGCCTCCTCCAGAACCTCCCAGCAAAGAAGCCAATGGCTTGATGCAAAATAAGTGGCTAAAGCTCACTGGAATTGTAAGAGGTCGGCACCTCGCTCCTCTCTCCACAGAGATCCGAATCCCTGGATGCCCAGCTAGAACCTGAGCCCACCTCATCCTCCAGAGATCCAGAGCAGTGTTCAACAACACCAGAGAAAAGATGGCGACTTAGAGGGAGACAGCAGGATTCAGGCATGCTGAGAATTGGAACTCGATCACAGGGAAGTCTGCTTCTTGAAGAGGGAAGAAGAGCAGCAAAAAAAATCAACAAAAATTTTTAAAACACACACACACACACACAAATAAAAAGGGCTAGGGGTGTAGCTCGGTGGTAAATTATCCCTGGGAGACTGAGACAGGAGGATCTCAGGGTTGAGACCAGCCTTAGCCACTCAGGGAGACCCTGTTTGAAAATAAAAAAGAAATAAATAAAAGGGCTGGAAGTGTCGCCCAGAGGTAGATTCAATCCCCAGTGTAAATTAAAAAAAAAAAAAAAAAAGATCTGGATATGTCACTTTGGATGGTTTCTTCCTAATGAATTGACAATGGGATTCAAAATATTGTTGCATGTTGATGCCATTAGCTCTCTCTCTCTCTCTCTCTCTCTCTCTCTCTCTCTCTCTCTCTCTCCCATTTCTCTTGCCTTTTCTATAAAGCTTATAATAGCTAGCTCTTTGACTCACTCTTAGAACCCCCACTCAGGGAGGCAAAAGCACTAGCTTTTTCAGTAATTCCAGGGAGACTGAGTTGCTGAAGCTACTGTACAACCCCGGCTCTCAGGAATTTTCCTTTCCAAGTCTCCCCAGACGCCACCCCCAGCCACACCAGTTACTGCAGAGGCTTTCTCAGCAGTCAGGCGCTCTGCCCATCACCAGGCAAGAAGTCATTATGGGGACTAAGATGACAATATACGGAGAAGACAAAAGCCTGCTCTGTGTGCATTTCTGTCTGGCCCATTGTTGTGAGCAGGAGGCAACTTGTGGCTGTGCATTCCCCGCATATCAGGAAGTCTGTAATCAGGAGGAATTGTTTCTTTTTATTTCCAAGGACATGAGCAAATTTAGAGTGGTGGGTTTGGTGGGGAGTGGAATTCCTTGTTTTCGGGGGAGGGGATGTGTTCTCCCCTCCCCTTCAGAGAAGAAAGGCTAGCTCAGGTTTTTAACTTGAAACTAGGAAGTGGATAAGAGTTCTTTTTTAGTACAGAAGCTACAGGTCCTGGATTTCATATTTGTATTTCTCCGTTTGCTGTACAGCACGTTATCACGATCTCTGGCAAGTGTTCCTACACGTCGACTTTCTCTATTGGTTTCATATTAACAGACCTTATCTCAAAGTAGGGGGGGGAGGGAGGGGCCACCTGGGCAAGCTAAATGTTTGTCATGTCAAAATAATTTTGTGGGTAACACTGAAGAGGAAAAAAAGCATTTGGTAAAGTAAATCAAATAGTTTGCCTGTAAGAAGAAGATAAGCGAGTAACGAATTCATGAACAAGTATTAAACAAGTACTTAATTCAACTAATATTCACTGAATGCAGGTGCCTTCTACACTATCTCACTTGGTGTTAAAACACTATTTCGAGAACAAGTTTGTCCTTAACCATCACCAGGGAGATATAAAACCAGATTTCATTTACATTTTGGGTACTGTTATTTATTTTTATATACTTTTTTTTTTTTTTGCGGTACTGGGGATTGAACTCAGGGGCGTTCTACCTCTGAGCTATACCCTCAGCCCTATTTTTTATTCTTTATTTTGAAACCGAGTCTCACTAAGTTGCGGAGTGCCTCACTAGGTAGCTGAGGCTGGCCGCGAACCCGGATCCTCCGGTCTCAGCCTCCCGAATGCTGGGATTACAAGCGTGCGCCACCACACCCGGCTTATTTTTATATACTTGTATTGGTGCGCACTAGTCTCACATTATAACGTAGTTCAGAGTGGTAGTGACACACACATACACACAGCACTTGGTGAGCTTCCCCCAGCTCCTTCCCCACCACCCTTCCCCATACAGGGTACTGAAATTGGCACTGATATTCTCACGGATGTACATTCTAATTTCCCTCTCTAGTCTTTGTGATGTTTAATGTTATTTTGATGTTGTATGAATAAAATATCTACATGTATGAAAATGAAAGCATCAGGCACCTTCTGATCATGTGTTAGTCACCAATCATTTGTGCAGGATGCTTCATAAGCATAATCTTATTTAATGCTGGTCCCAGCCCAAAGTGACAGGTGCTAGAATGCTAGAACGATGCCAGAATGATTTCCAGTCTACAGTCAAAAGCACCGAGGCACAGAGAGGTTAAGTCACTCGTGCTGTCACACACAGCAGAACGTGAGAGAGCTAAGATCCAAAGTTGGCTCCCTCTGACTCCTTTCTTGCCCAGAGTGTGTTGGCCCAAATCCTAAAGAGGTACCTACAGCCTCAGCTGCCTGATGCTAGGTGATATATCTGAAAAAGGTGATGGATGTCACTCTCTTGATTGTTACCTTCTACAGCAAGGTAAAACAGATTTTGAAAAGTAACTGAAGTCTCAAATCAGCTGATTTTGTGTGTGTACGCTCGTGTGTGTGTGTGTGTGTGTGTGTGTGTGTGTGTGTGTGGTACTGGGGATTGAACCGAGGGGCATTCTAACACTGAGCAACATCCTTAGCCCTATTTTATTTTTATTTTGAAATGAGGTCTCACTAGGTTGATGAAGAGTCACTACTTGCTGAGGCTGGCCTTGAACCTGCAATCCTCCTGTTTCAGCTTCCTAAATACTGGGATTACAGGAATGCACCACCATACCCTGCCAAATCAGTTGACTTTAAGTAATCCAGTGGGAGATTATCCTCCCTGGACCTGCCTTACTCAGGTAGCCATTTTTTTTGGGGGGGGGGTACTGGGGATTGAACTCAGGGGCATTCTACCTCCAAGCTATACCCCCAGCCCTATTTTTTTATTCTTTATTTTGAAACAGGGTCTCACTAAGTTGCAGAGTGCCTCACTAGGTAGCTGAGGCTGGTCTCAAACCCGGATCCTCCAGTCTCAGCCTCCCAAGTACTGGGATTATAAGCATAGGCCACCACGCCTGGCTCAGGCAGCCTTTCAAAAAAGGTTTAGGCCTTCCCTGAGTCACAGAGACCCTCTCTCTTGCGAACCTTTAAAAAGCAACAGTGAGCCGGGCGTGGTGGCGAACGCTTGTAATCCCAGCATTAGGGAGGCTGAGACCCGAGGATCCGGGTTTGAGGCCAGCCTCAGCTACCTAGTGAGGCACTCGGCAACTTAGTGAGACCCTGTTTCAAAATAAAGAATAAAAAATAGGGCTGGGGGTGTAGCTCGAAGGTAGAATGCCCCTGAGTTCAAATCCCAGTACCGCAAAAAAAAAAAAAAAAAAAAAAAGCTACAGTGAAGCCAGCCCAGTACTGGGGAGGATGAGACAGAAGGATCCAAGGTTCAAGGTCAGCTTCTGCAACTTAGGCCCTCAGCAACTTAGTGAGACCTTGTTTCAAAATAGAAAATAGGGCTGAGGGTGTAGCTCAGAAGTAGAATGTCCCTGAGTTCAACCCCAGTACCATAAAAAAGAAACAATAATGAGTCTTTAGGTTCAAGGAAAAGAATTCTGCCAACAACCACACGAACTTGGAAGAGAACCCCAACCTTCCAGATGAGAATACGGCCCCAGCTGACTATGCCCTTGCAAAGGGGCCACTAATGAAAGGGATACATCCTCAACCTCTTCGCAGGATCCCACCAGAGCAGGCTTGTTTGAGACACTGAATATGCAAAGGTCACCTGCATCATTGCCTCACGGTTAGATGTCCATTATCCATCAGTGTATCAGCAAGGGTGTCGCAGCGGCCTACGTGCTTCACAGCTCTGCTTTCAATAAGGGAAACAAACCTGGTGCAGTGGCATATGCCTGTAATCCCATCTACGTGAGAGGCCGAGGCAGGAAGAATGCAAGTGCGAGCGCAGCCTGAACAACTTAACAAGATCCTGTCTCAAAAACCAAAAACAAAGGGCTGGGGGTACAGCTCAGTAGTAGAGAACTCCTGGGTTTTATCTCCAGTACCACCAAAAATAAAAGTGCAGAAAGGGCGCATTTTGGCAATATGTAAAATATGCTTTCAATTCTTGTGTTCCATTCTTCAAACTTTCCTACTATGCAAAGTTCAGGTTTCTGATCTTTGTTTTTTTTTTAACTCTATCTCCAGACATTTTTTATCCTGCTGATGTAAGACACTTTATTAGAGATGCCATGTGAGAATTTAGCTTATGTTCTATGCAGGTCCACTGTGGTAATTTTTATGTGTCTACACATTTCATGTTATGCCTCAGTTTGCCTGAATATAATTTTGTCTATTCCAAAGGCCAGCATACCTTTTCTGAGATGGGGCCATAAAGTAAATATTTTTTGCCCTACAGGTCAGTTCTGCCATTCTAAGAGAACAGTCATAGATATGTTGTAAATGAATGAGTGTGGTTGAAGCAATAAAACTTTATTTATGGACACAAAAATTAGAATTTCATATAACTCTAACATACCAAGAAATAGTGTTTCTTTTTATTTGTTTTCAGTATTTTTTATTTTTATTTTTTTGAGAACAGATACAGTTTAGTAACTGATTAGATTGCAAAAATATCATAGTAAATACCTAAGTTCATCCTTCTAGTGGGTTGCCTTTTTCTTCATTCCACCTCATAGACAGGATAACTTGAAGGGCCGCAGGAAGTTATTCACTTCTCTGAAACGTTTTCCAACAGTATTGATCTCATGAATCAGATCCTTCATGGAGATGATGCCATATTTACCAAGAGATCGAACAATCAAAGCATTATCTGTCAAGGCAATGTGTTTCTTATTGATTCTGCCATAGCCATGCTTATAGATTAGTTTGATTACTGACTTCAGATTCAGGTACCCCCATGCAATATATGTTTTCACAATCCTCAGCATGTTAAATGAAGCCTAGTTGAGCTTAACAAAGGTTCTACTGAAGATCTGGCAAAGGCAGAGAAGCTTTTGGGGGTTTGGGGTCCACACCATTGATGCCTCTGATCCTGAAAACAAATTCCAGTTTGGGTTCTGCAGGTACATAGAGGTTGCCAGTCTTTCTTGCCATCCTGGCCATTCAAATTTCCGTTCAGTACATCTGCCTATAGTCCTTGTGATGATGCTTACCTTTTTCATAAATAAGCTCCCTCCTTGCCTTTCAATTCATCATTTGGGCTAACTTCTTTCTCAAGAACTTTATCTTCAGCTCTGAAAAATTCTTCTCTTTTTCTTAAGGGTTTCTGGCATAGCGGGTACCTTTTTCTTCTCTTCCGCACTCTCCATGGTTCCAGCCAGAATAGAGGACATTTTTCAGTATTTTAAAAAATGTAAATACCATTCTTAACTCTCAGTCCATAGAAAAACAGGTAGCTGACCATATTTGGTCTTTGGGCCAAAGTTAGCTCACTCTCATTTCATAGGGAGATGTTAACAGATGTTAATTACAGTAAAATATTTTTTCTCTATTTGGAATAAAAAATATGGATAAAAGTAGCAGTAGGTATAAAGATAGATGTTAAATTAGCAAAAGATGTGTTCACATTAGCCAGGCTCATAAATCAGGCCACATCTTCCAAGAGAAGATTGATTTGAATTTTGCTGCACCCCCAGCACTTTTTATTTTCAGGTCCAGGCTTTCCTTAAACTTGCCATCCTCCTGCCTCAGTCTCCCAAGTCTCTAGGATTACAGGCATGCATTACTGTGCCCAGCAATGACTGGTTTTTCAATGTCTTCATTCATTGCTCGCAACACTAAATAAACAGTGTCACATCATAATGACATCATGTTATAAAACAATCAAATCTAACTTTAAAAGACTGTAGTGCTGGCATATTCTTCGGAAAGATATTTCCTTGGCCAATGGGAAACATGGCAGGTGGCAATACTATTTCTCAGAGTTCAAATCCGTGGACACTAAATTATTATATTATGCTTTTTGCCTTTTACAAACAACAAAAGGAAAGGGAGCGGGAGGAAGATACAAATTGGTGCTCTAGAACCTGATAGGAAAATATTCTCCTTATTTTGTGTTGTCATAATGAACTCTCGGGGCTTCACTTGGTGCTTGGCTATACCATTTTTATGCCACTGTATCCCTCATGGTGTAATACATTTACAAATAAAGAAGAATGAGGGATATCCACTTGGGCAGTCTGGCAAGAGTTCAGTTTAAAGTAAATATAAGCTCTCAAGAGATATCTACCATGAGGAATGTTCTTTTTAAAGCCTACTGTTTGTTTTAATCCACTGGGGTAGGGGAAAAGATAAAAACTTAGAAGTAAGATCTACGAAGAGAAAGCACAAATATTAAGATTAGTGAATGGGAAAAGACAGATGGGATAGACTGAAGGTCAAGTTTGACATTCAGACTGTCCTGGCAAAATACTCATTAAAGAGAAAGAGTAAGGTCTACCTAACCACGATACCTTAATTTAACCCAGACTCAACATAAAATCTACTGGTGAATTGACACTATCCAAACTCGAGACTTACTATAAAGCTACAGTCATCAAGACAGTGTGATGTTGCTGAAAGAGCAGATGAATAGATCAATGGGACAGAATCATGAGGCCAAAAATAGTCCTACATATGTATAGTCAACTGATCTTTGACAAAGAAGTAAAGGCAATACAATGGAGAAAAGATGTCTTTTCAAGTAGTGTTGGAACAACTACACATCCACATGTCCAAAAAAAAAAATGAAAATCATAAGCTAAGCAAAACTACACAAAAATTACGAAACAGTATTGGGAGAAATTAAAGAGCGGTATCTTTCCTGCGTTCAGTCTTATACAAACACTCATCAATAATATGCATGTAAATAAAATTCCGTAACTTTAAAAAAGAAATCTATTGGTATATGTCCTTATTATATTTTCAAATACAGTTTTCAATATTTACCATATTAAAGTGGCATACGCATATTGTGTATATATATACATGTATTATATGTATACATGTATATATATTATATGTATACATGTATATATAAATGAATGTATACACACACACACACACACAAACACATTTGGAACTATAAAACGCAAAGGAGAATATACAAACAATAACCAAACCCACCACTCAATGCCTTCTGTTTTTAAGGAGAAACCAAGTTAGGCAGTGTTATTTTTATTATTTGAATAAAATCTCCAACTTTTTTGAACTGGAAGAGTCAAATAGGTTAATGGCCCAATATCTAACTAGTAAGATTTGGAAACTCTAACCTAGAGAGGTCATGACATGCTCTAGACCACCCAGATTCTCACATATCCAATCAATATTTTAAAAAATATATCAGCTTTCCAATTCATAGTCCAGTTTATAAAAGGTAAAAGATTTCAGGCAACAACCCCTAAACAAGAACCAAAATTTGTCATCATCCCTGGAAGAGCTGCAATTTACAAAATACCAGCTTCCTTGTAAAATGAAACCTCAATGCTGAAAAGAATCAGTGTACCTTCAGTTTTGCAGCTCTCTAATTACAAAAAGGAATTTTAGACATATCCCCAGGGGTTCTGACATTGCTACCTTAATTTATAGTGGTTCTTTACTATTAATAGTCAAATGAAAGTTTTAATTATAACCAAGCAGGTCTTCATAACGAAAGATAGCACTGCTGGCTCACCTTCAAGAGAACAAGTGCTTTCAATTATTTTCTGGGTCACAGTGGGTATTTACACATACTGATTCGAACGGTATACACTTACACAAAGTCTAAGTAAGGGCTGAGATTATGACTGTGGAATCAGCCAGAATTAACAAGGCCACGTCAAACGTGTAGTCTTGATTTCAGCTGCATTACACAGTAAACAGCCTTCCATATCCTATTGCAAATGGAAGACAGGTCTTTACTATGTTAGCAGTAGGTCTGTGCAATAAAAGTACCTGAGAACTATTCTTCCTGAAACCAAATCTATGTTGAATACCTGATACGCAATTAAAATATGTTATATTTTTTGTTGTCATTTAGTTTCTTTAAATAAAACTTACATCAGGATTTTTTATCTACAGGAAAGTTGCAAAAATAGGACAGAGTTCTCATTTATCCCTAACCCAATTTTCTCCATTGTTAACATCTTATATCAGCATGATACATTTGTTACAGCTAAGAAACTAACAATGGAACATTATTACTAACAAATCTTAAGATTTTATTCCAATTTCACCATTTTTTTTCCATTAGATGTCCTCTTTCTGTTCCAGAATTCCTAGGCTGTCACATAGTATTTAGTCATCAAATCTCCTTCAGCCTGTGACAATTTTTTATCTTTTATATTTTCTCAAGACCTTGAAAATTTTCAGTACTATCAGTCAGATATTTTATAGAATGTCTCTCAATTGGGCTTTGTCTGATGTTTTGCTCACTAGACTAGGGCTATGTTTTTTGGTTTGGTTTTGTTTTGAAAAGGTAAAGTGGCCTTCTTATCAAAACATCTCAGAGGGCACATGACATATCTATGGCATGGCTGATGATATTACCCTTCATCACTTAGTTATGGAGGTGTTTACCAAGTTGCTCCACGTTAATCCATTGTTTTTCTCCTCCACTTCCACAGTCGATTCTATGGAAGTGAGTCACTGAATCTAGTCAACCCTGCCGTGTGTGTCAAGGGAATGAATCTTTCCCTCATAGAGGGGAAAATGACTGCATACATTAACTGTCTGCTAAAAGAGGAGACTTTCCAGAAGGAAGCAGGGCAAGTTTTGTCTACTTGGCCGTTGGGTAAGAAAAAGGAAAGGACATTTATACATTCATGAGCGTTAGCAAAATTTTTTTCTCTAAACATTTTCATTTATCGTAAAGCTGATTTTCTTTAAATTAAAAAATAATTGTGATAGTGTTTTAGTTCCCTCTTTACCTTCTTTTGTTTAAGTAATTTTAAATGATATTTTCAGTCTGTCAATAGAGGTGTAAAGTCCTCAAGAGGAGTTGGGAAGAAATGCTCCTCAAATGCCATTTTATAGTATTTACACCATATAGGTATAATAGATGGAGTTAACCCACAGATAATAATAAAATGTTCTAAAATAATTAGGCAGTGATAATTTTTGAGTATTTGTTACCTTTACTTTAAACATAATTTATTTCATTATAAGTTAACAATCTTTAACAAACAACTCTCAAATTTCTGAAACGTTTCACAAGCAGCTTTTGTCACTAACACCATTATTAGAATATATCTGGAATGATCCACACTATTAAAACTGTTAATAGTAACTACCAAGCCAGGCGTGGTGGCACACACTTGTAATCCCAGTACTTGGAAGGCTGAAACTGGAGGATCTTAGGTTCGAGGCCAGCCTTAGCTACTTAGTGAGACCAGTTCAAAATAAAGAATAAAAAATAGAGTTGGGGATGTAGCTCAGAGGTAGAATGTTCCTGGGTTCAATCCCCAGTACCAAAAAAATAAAAAGTAGCTACGACTGGAAAATGGGTTGGAGGTCTAAGGAATTTTTTCTTTTTCCTTGAGTCTATTTTTATTTTTTTTTATTTTATTTATTTATTTTTTTTTTTGCGGTACTGGGGATTGAACTCAGGGGCATTCTACCTCCGAGCTACTCCCCCAGCCCTATTTTTTATTCTTTATTTTGAAACCGGGTCTCACTAAGTTGTGGAGTGCCTCACTAGGTAGCTGAGGCTGGCCGCGAACCCGGATCCTCCGGTCTCAGCCTCCCGAATGCTGGGATTACAAGCGTGCGCCACCACGCCCGGCTCCTTGAGTCTATTTTTATATTGGTTGATTTATTTTAAATAAATATGCATTCTGTTTATAACAATCTTTTTTTTCCTTTTTTTCTGGTACTGAGGATTGAAGCCAGGGGCATTCTAACTCTGAGGTACATCCCCAGCCCTATTTTTTATTTATTTGAAATAGGGTCTTGCTAAATTATCACATAAACCTCGAACCTGCGACGTTTCTGTCTCAGACTCCCAAGTACCGGGATTACAGGCATGGGCCATCACGCCCAGTTTATAACAATCATTTTAAAATGTAAGCATACTATATGCCAATTGTGTAAGGAACGGGAGATTAAATATATTTTTTATTTTTTTATTTATTGGAGGTTAAAAAAGAAACTAATAAAAAGCATCCACAAAGAAAGCAAGGGAAAAATGGCTGAATGAAAATATACTTTATAGAGTTAATGGGTTTTTTTGTTTTGGTTTTTTTGTGGTACTGGGGATTGAACTCAGGGGCATTCTACCTCTGAGCTATACCCCCAGCCCTATTTTTTATTCTTTATTTTGAAACAGGGTCTCACTAAGTTGCGGAGTGCCTCACTAGGTAGCTGAGGCTGGCCGCGAACCCGGATCCTCCGGTCTCAGCCTCCCGAACGCTGGGATTACAAGCGTGCGCCACCACGCCCGGCTGCGTTTTGATGTTTTAATTTACCCAATTGAGCCCATTTTGCCCACCACACAGTATGTCTGTCACTGAAGCGATGAGTTTGGCAGAAGAGAATTTGTTCATAAGGCACCCAAACCTGAAGAAAGAAACAAGGTGTTCTGAGGCTTGAGGAAAGGTGATTCGACTGGGGGGGGGGGGGGATGACGGAATTCCAGTCTGCGCATGCGTAGTCGGATTTCATGACTCTCCCTAGGGAGTTTATTCAGAAAATGGCGGCATTAGCGTGATCGTGATCTGAGGATGAAGTTTTCCACTTCTGACATCAAAAGGTCACCCGCTGGATCGCTGTACCCTCCCAAGTGAGGAGTGTGTATTTTCAATTCGTTTGTGATGGGCAAATACGGCCTCCATGTTTCTGAAAAACAACTCAAACAATTGTTACCATAGTAACCGTACATCAGCCATCAGTGGCATTACTAAAAGCTAAATGGCAGAATAGCGTTTAGCTAAGGTGACCTCTAAAACTGATGATAAATGCAAGTAAAGCTAGAGGGTTTATTCAGGTTTTTCCTTAGATTCAGACCATATATCTCTATAACTTTTTTTTTAAATTTTTCTGGACGTGGTGGCGCATCCCTGTAATCCCAATACTTGGGAGACTGAAACAGGAGGATCGCGGTTTCGAGGACAGCCTCAGCAAGTAGTGAGGCTCATCAACCTAGTGAGACCCTATTTCAACTCAGCAAGTAGTGAGACTCATCAACCTAGTGAGTCTGTATTTCAACACACATACACACACACACACACACAGAGAGAGAGAGAGAGAGAGAGAGAGAGAGAGAGAGAGAGAGAGAGAGAGAAAGAGAGAGAGAGAGAGAGAGAGAAAAGATCAGCTAATACCCCTGACCCAAAAGAAATCCAGAAGAAAATTCTTAATTATTTTTACAGATTGGAGACTCTGCCTCTTTTGAGGACAAGTCCCCATTGAAATAACAGACTCTTTCTTAGTTTCCATAACAAATTCATGGTCAGGGAGTCTTTAAAATTACTTTAGGGGTGAGTCATTGTTCAGGTATGTGGCTGTGCTAGCACTGGCCCCAAGATGCAGATAATATATGGTACAATTGTTATAAGCAAACACCAGCACTTGGATGAAGACATTTTTTCCAGATAGAAAAATGGAAGAGGGCCAGACATCCTGGAAGCTCTCTACTTTTTTTTATTACTCTCCTGTATTACTGCTAGGAAAGTGTGTTTGACCAGTAGAGCAGGTGGTGTTTGTTTGAGACTTGCTGAAACGCAGGCCCTTAACCAAAGTCAAACTCACAATATTGAAAGTCCTTCCTTGATTCTCAGAAGCAGAGCCCAAGCCTTCTTTCTGTGATGCAGTTGCAGGCTAACCTTGCTGAAGGCCACGGCCAATTTTTCCAGTTGTGTTTAGATTTCTTTCATAAGGCAAACATCCATTATCTAGCAGTAACCTGAAGAAGAGCTTCCTCTACCCACCTTCTGCTAGACCCATGCAGAACTAACGACATGCAATTTTTCTGCCAGATCATGGAAGCTGTGTAATATTTGTGGTTGATCAAAATTAATGTTAAAGATCTAGCTTGTACTGAACATGCATGCAATTTTCACAATTTTTTTCCTTTTTCTTTCTTTCTTTTTTTTTGTTGTTGTTTTTTGTTTTTGTTTTTGTTTTTTGGTACTGAGGACTGAACCCAGGGACATTCTACCTCCGAGGAACACCCCCAGCCTTATTTTTATTCTTTAGTTTGAAACACTAAGTTGCAGAGTGTCTCACTAAGTAGCTGAGGCTGGCTGTGAACCTGCCGTCCTCCTGTCTCAGCCTCCCAAGTACTTGGGTTACAAGCACGCACCACCATGCCTGGCTACAATTTTCTGAGATCCTCCAGTCTCAGCCTCCCGAATGCTGGGATTACAAGCGTGTGCCACCATGCCCGGCTTGTAGCATCTTGAAATAGACTTTGAAAGTATTCCTTGTAACATGGTATCTCTATATTATTGAGTCCAGTCAAGTAAAACAAGTGTACAAGCCTACATATGGGAACTACTTTTGTTTTTATTATTGTTAGCATATAATTTTTGTGTTTTTTCTGATGCTGAAAATCAAACTCAGGGATTACACATACACTCTGCCACTAAGTTATGCCCTAGTCCCAGCATATAAATTTTGAAATTGCATTTTTATTGGTTTAAATACATAAGATTGGACTTATGAAAATGGTAAGTAACATTCAAAAAATGGTAGAATTAGAAAATTACCTTTTTGCTGACATCATACATAGAAGTAACTGATTCCAACAAGAATCATCAATAAATGCCAAAACTATCTGGTGAAAGTTTGAGGAGGAAAGACTTAAGTGGGAAATCTCTCCACATATTATTTACTAATTATGAAGGGGAAAATGATAGGTTTACAGTACAGAAGCCTGGTGGCAACCACTTAAGCGGTGGAGTGGGACAAATTGACATCATATGCCTCCCTTGCCAGTTTTCCTACCTACAATTATCTGACTCTAATCATGAGAAAACACTGGGCAGACCCAAGTGGAGAGAAATGCCACAAACCAGTTGGTCCCTATTCTTTAAAAATGTGAATTTCAGCCGGGCGTGGTGGCTCACGCTTGTAATCCCAGCATTCGGGAGGCTGAGACCGGAGGATCCGGGTTTGCGGCCAGCCTCAGCTACCTAGTGAGGCACTCCGCAACTTAGTGAGACTCGGTTTCCAAATAAAGAATAAAAAATAGGGCTGGGGGTATAGCTCGGAGGTAGAATGCCTCTGAGTTCAATCCCCAGTACCGCAAAAAAAAAAAAAAATGAAAAATGTGAATTTCTTGTAAGACAATGAATAATTAATAATTGTTCCAGATTAAAGACACATGATCACTAAAGGCAATGCATGATCCTGGATTGGATTCCAGATGAGAAGGAAGAAAAGTGTTATAAAAGATAGCGGAGCAGCCAGGTGCTGTGGTGCACGCCTATAATCCCAGTGACTCAGGAGGCTGAGGCAGGAAGATCACAAGTTTGAGGCCAGCCTCAGCAACTTAGTGAGACCCTATGTCAAAATAAAGAATAAAAAGGAATAGGGATATAGCTCAATGGTATAGCATCCCTGAATTCAATCCCTACTACACAGGGAAAAAAAATGGAACTGGCAAAATTTAAAAATGGACTTCAAGCCGGGCATGATGGAGCACACTTGTAATCCCAGTAACTTGGGAGGCTGAGGTAGGAAGATCCAGGTTCGAAGCCAGCCTCAACTACTTAGTGAGGCTCTGTGCAACTTAGTCAGACCCTGTTTCAAAATAAAGAATAAAAAATAGGGCTGGGGGTATAGCTCAGAGTTAGAATGCTCCTGGGTTCAATCCCCAGCACTGCAAAATAAATAAATAATAAATAAATAAAAATGGACTTCATATTAGATAATAATAGAATTGTACTGATGTTAACATTTCTGCATTTGATCATTGCACAGTGGTTCTGTAAGTGAATTTCCTTGTTTTTCAGAAACACAAGCTGAGGTACATTAAAAGAGTTCGGGGGGAAAAGTGGAATGTAGTAAAGCAAACAAAATGTGGTTAATCGGTGAATCAAGGTAAAAGGTGGAGGGCATTCTTTTGACTATTCTAGAATCTCTTCTGTCAAAATGAAATGAGGTTTTCGAAGTTAGTAAAATGAGTTCCATAAAGCCTTTCTTGTGGAGGAAAAGAGTAGCTCTATGTTCTAAATCTACATTGAAACACTGGGCCACAAACCAGAGGCTGTGTATTGCAGCAGAAGTGAGCAGCTATCTGGGGTTCCTGTGTTGCAGAGATAAGGGCAGGGAAGCTCAGAAGTAAAAAGACAAATATTCACAAATTAAAGAACTGAAATGACATTTACTATTGGTGCTTCTTGTGTAGCAGAAAATGCAAAGGTCAAATTACTAATGTTACCACTGTGATATTTAAGAGTACGTTTCTAAAAGTTATTTTACTACAATTTTAGTATACTTTGTTTAAGATTTTTTCATCTGTGATATTAAAAATAATCCTAAAATAAAATTATTTTAAAAAATAATTATTAGGTAGTCTAGTAGTCCAAAAACTGCAATCACGTGTTCTCAATAGATACTTCTTATAACAAAGGTTCAGAAGCTGGGCGTGGTGGCGCACGCTCATAATCCCAGCATTTGGGAGGCTGAGACTGGAGGATCCGAGTTCGCGGCCAGCCTCAGCTACCTAGTGAGGCCCTCCGCAACTTAGTGAGACCCTGTTTCAAAATAAAGAATAAAAAATAGGGCTGGGGGTATAGCTCAGAGGTAGAACGCCCCTGAGTTAATCCCCAGTACCACCAAAAAATAAATAAATAAATAAATAATTCAAACAGAAGTTTGATTCAACAATTCTTATCCTTTCCATGCGTGGGAGTCTGGTAATTCCTGTTCTATTTCTTTTTAGTGATTCGTTTTGTCTTGTTTGCCTTTTCTTTCTTTAATTCTCTTGTTTTAATGCTAACAAGAATCAACTAAAATTGCTTTCCTGAGACAGGGCCCGTGGTTTGAAAAGCAGGCTGTAGGGTGTGACCTGAAGTGTGAAGCCAAATGCCTAAGAAATTCTAGACATACACAGACATCAACATATATACGTGTCAGCCTCCAGAAGAAAAATAAATAAATTCTAGTTGTTTGAAGGTAATGTGGTAAAAAAAGGCAGAGCTGTCTTCTTTAGGGCATATTGTTCTTAATGCCTATGTTGGAATCAATTGACCTTGCCTCTTTCTAGCATGAAGAATTTATTCTTTATGGTTTTTTGTTTGTTTGTTAGTTTTTGCTTTTGTTGGCATTGGGGATTGAACCCAGGGGCATTCTACCTCCAAGCTACATACCCAGCCCTATTTTTTTATTTTTATTTTGAAACAGGGTATTGCTGGGTTGATGAAAGTCTTACTATTTGCTGAGGCTGTCCTCGAACCTGTGATCCTCCTGCCTCAGCCTCCCAAGACTGGGATTACAAAAGTGAGCCACCATGCCTGACAGAATGTATTCTTTGAAACATGGGTCAAAGATCTAAATGAATTTCCTTTTTGGTAGCCATCTCTTCTACTAGGAAACTTCATGACCTATTTCAGAAAAGATGCCCTGATAAGATGAAGGTTCAAAAGAGTAGTTACCAATATGTTTGTTCTTGGTGCACGTATGCATTTATGCATCTTGGTTATTACACAGGACTTATAAAAAGTCAGCAGAACCTCAGATGTATACCTTAGGCATATATGTCTGATACATACGGCCATGATAATTTTTGTTTGGATATATGAACTCAGAGTGTTTCTCATCCTTTGAGCTCAAGTTTTCAATACTTTTGAAATCACAAATTCGGGGTTATGTATGATAATGCTTTCTTCAAAAAATTCCCGTTTAGCCAGGTGTGGTGGTGCATGCTTGTAATCTCAGTACTTGGGAGGCTGAAACAGGAGGATCGCAGATTCACAGCCAGCCTCAGCTACTTAGTGAGGCCCTCCACAATGTAGTGAGACCCTGTTTCAAAATAAAGAATAAAAATTAGGACTGGAGGTGGAGCTTGGAGGTAGAATGCCTCTGGGTTCAATCCCGAGTACCAAAAAAAAATCCAGTTTAATATTCTTTTTATTGTATTTTCTTTTTTAATTGTATGATTTACCTTTCCAACTATGTATAATAGTGTTTGCATGAGTGTATTCCCAGGTGATTTTTTTTTTACTCTCCTTGAGGACATTTCAAATGAGTATACCAGCACAACTGCTTTCTTCTATGACCACCTATGTCATTCACCTCTGTAATCACAGGAAACACGACCACTCGAAAGTCTTTGATGTTATTTCCATTCCATGCCACTTTGCCTCCACTCAATCATGGCTCCTACCAGTTTTTGCACATGAGTCCTTATATCACTTATATCACGGAGTACTTTTTTGACTAATGTGAAGAAAAACTCCAATTATCTTCTCTCCTTCCACAAACCCACTTGTTCAGTAAAATGTTCCTGCCCACAGTGCTGATCGCCACTGGGCCACCTCAACCTCCACAGTGCAACACCTTAATGAGACCTAGGGATTATGATTTGGAGTGGGTTGAATTGTGGCCCCCTGTCAAAAAAAATCATAAATGTGCATCAAATCTCTGGAACCTCTGAATGTTAACTCATTTGGAAAAAGGGCTTGGGGGTTTGTTTCTTTTGTTCTGCAAATGTAATTAAGTTAAGGAGTTTGCAATGAGATTGTCCTAGATGACCCTGGTGGGCCCTAAATCCAATACAGGGTAACCTTAAAAGAGACAGAGAGGTCGGGCGTGGTGGCGCATGCTTGTAATCCCAGCATTTGGGAGGCTGAGACCAGAGGATCCGGGTTCGCGGCCAGCCTCAGCTACCTAGTGAGGCACTCTGCAACTTAGTGAGACTCGGTTTCAAAATAAAGAATAAAAACTAGGGTTGGGGGTATAGCTCGGAGGTAGAATGCCCCTGAGTTCAATCCCCAGTACCGCAAAAAAAAAAAAAAAGAGAGAGAGACAGAGAGGCCGGGTGTGGTGGCACACGCTTGTAATCCCAGCATTTGGGAGGCTGAGACCAGAGGATCAGGGTTCGAGGCCAGCCTCAGCTACCTAGTGAGGCACTCCACAACTTAGGGAGACCCTGTTTCAAAATAAAGAATAAAAACTAGGGCTGGGGGTATATCTCGGCAGTAGAATGCCCCTGAGTTCAATCCCCAGTACCGCAAAAAAAAAAAAAAAAAAAAAAAAAAAAAAAAAAAAGACAGAGAGGAGGGGACAGAAAAGGCCAGGAAGATGGAAGTAGACATTGAAGGCATGCAGCTGCAAGCCAAGGAATATCTGGAGCTATCTAAAATGGGAAGATGTAAGGAAGGATATTCCCCTAGAACCTTTGGAGGAAGTGTAGCACTGCTGACCCCATCACGTCGCTTCGAGTCTCCAAAAGTGTGAGAGCATAAATTTCTGTAACTTTAAGCTCCTAAGATTGTGATCATTTGTTACAGCAGCCTCAGTACCACGATACATGATCCAAGAGCAGCTTTCAATGTAAAACCCTAGAGTGAGGCACTGCAAACGTCAGATATCCCATACAAAATAAAGCCATTCGAACCACTTCAGATCTATTAGCTCCCTTTCCATTTCAGTCTAAAATGGTAGCAACTGAACATGCAAAGTATTTATAATGTAGAAATGTTCCACGCCCATCTTATTGGCTAAGAAATTCCAATAGAAGTAAGATTTATTACCTACTGGTGGTAGCTTACTGAAACACAGATGATCTTAACCTGTTTTTTTTTTTTTTCAGGGACAAGTATAGACTGTTTCTTCCTTGCCCTACCTTCGTATGGCTACGTTGGTGAACAGAAAGAGACTACAAGCTGTTTCATGAGGACTAAATGATTTTACCTCTGATATCTCCTGCTCGCCTAAGGGTAATTTTCCAACTCCTTAACCAGGTGCAGCGTCCCTTCAAGATCTGGTTCCAGCTCATCTCCCACTGTGTGTGTGTGTGTGTGTGTGTGTGTGTGTGTGTGTGTGTGTGTGTATGTTTACTAGGGATTGAACCCAGGGACATTCTACCCCTGAGCTATACCTCCAGCCCTATTTTATTTTGAAACAGGCTCTCACTAAATTGCTGAGGCTGGCCTTGAACCTGAGATATTCCTATCTCAACCTGCCAAGTACTGGGATTACAGGCATATGCCACCATGCACAGCTCCAGCCCAATATCTTACCTGGCAAAAATAGAAGAGAGGTGAATTGTTGTTGGGTAAATGAACAGACACAAGGCTGAAGCTCTATCTGGCTGTTCATTCATATAGGTTTGCCTCTTATATGAGACCAAGACCAGGCCCAGGGCTTGATCGTGTTCCTAGCAAGTAGGAAAGTACCAGGCACACATTAGGTCCTCAGTAAATGTTTGTTGAGGAAAGATGACTCTTTCCACCCTCCAAGCAAGCCATTGTTTTAAATAAAAACAACCACACAGCATCTGATACACAAACACATGTATATCTTGTGAAATATTTGTTTCCAAATTGAGAAAACACTATCACAAAGTCTGTGTGTAGTCAAAGGTATCAGTGACTTACAGAGCTCACTGTGGTAATGAGGAAAAGCATAATTTCCTGTGGTTTGAGAGTAATGTGACAGGAATAGCTCCCACTGCTTTGAATAGATCATGCATAGAGCTTGTCCCTCTTCATTGACACTTCGTGCCATGGAATCTTACTAAATGAAGGTGACCCAGCCATGTGCTGTGTTTAGGAATCGCTCATATGGCCACTTCTGCTCTCAGCAATCTTACAGTGGAACTGGAGAGAGACAGAGAATAGAGGAAGAGTAAGGATCTAGCAATAAAAAGTGTTTCTCTGGAAATTCAACAGCTAAGCCACACAATCCTAACAAATGCTAGATTTTTAAAAGGCTATCCATTGGACATTCCTCAGAAAGGATTCTCAAAAGATAAGAGGCAAGAGATATCGTATCCAATCTCTCTATACTGGTAAAATATTTGATTTCAATGTGAAGACTCAGTTAGTTTCCATCAGAGTTCGCTCACCATTGAGCTTTTGAAGTGATTTGGACATAATCATTATTATAATCATTATGTCCAAACTAAAGAAAAGGTCTTAAAATTCATTTAGAAGCCAGGCGTGATGCTACATGTCTGTATTTGGGAGGCTGAGACAGGAGGATCACAGGTTCAAGGCCAGCACTCAATAATTCAGTGAGACTGTTTCAAAATAAAAAATAAAAATAGGGCTGGAGGTGTGGCTTAGTGATAGAATGCTCCTGGGTTCAATTCCCAGTACTACACACACGTACATACAAAACTCATTTAGAAATTCAAAACTCTTAGGTTCATCATTTACCCTAAAAATGGAAAGGGATAATTTCTTAGCATTTTCCACGGATAATTAGGTGGAAAAGGGCATATTCTAACTAATGAAGGACACACAAGGGTGTGGAGTATGTCTTCTTTTCACTATATGTCTGTGGCAACTAAAATAACTGACGCTACACAATCAATAAACATTGGTAAACTAATGGTCTAATGCTCTGGTTTAATAATATGAGAATAAGCTGGGCGTTGTGGTGCATGCTTGTAATCCCAGTACTTGGGAGGCTGAGGCAGGAAGATCGCAGGTTCAAGGACAGCCTCAGCAAGTAATGAGACTTTCATCAACCTAGAGAGACCTATTTCAAAATAAAAATTAAAAAAAGAGCTGGGGGTGTAGCTTGGAGGTAGAATGCCCCTGGGCTCAATCCCCAGTACCAAAAATAAAAAAAAATACAAAAACAAAGGTACCCTAAAACAACCATGTTAAATGAAGTCTCAATCAATTAAGGGGGAAAGAGTATATTAAACCCCTAATGTGTACCCATCACTATACGAGGCATTACTGGATATGAAAAAGTGCATACTGCAATGAATGGAGCATACACAGCACTGCTCACAGTCTCAAAAGCCAAAATTAAGGTTGAGTGTGGTGGTACATGCCTATAATCCCAGAACTTGGGAGGCTGAGACAGGAGGATCGAAGCAGTTTCCAGGCCAGCAGCACATTGTAACTTAGTGAGGCCCTGTTTCAAAAATAAAATATAAAATAGGGCTGGGGTGTAGCTCAGAGATAAAATGCCCCTGGATTCAATCCTCAGTACCAGAAGAAGGAGAAGGAGGAGAAGGAGGAGGAGGAGGAGGAGGAGGAGGAGGGGAAGAGGCAAAATTAGGGATGGCACTAGCAAGATAATATGACTAGAGACAAAAAGGCTTTACAAGTATTCAAGGAAAATACAAACCAAATATACACAGGTCTTAGAAACATGTTTTCTTCTCAGCTTACTTCTTCCTACATCTGTGCCTTAAATTTATAATTTAGCCCTTTCTCATTGCATGCAAATAAAATACAGTTGAATCCCAAACTAGTGTGTTTAATTTTCTCAGATTTCAGTGTAAGCTGCTCTTTAAAATGTAATCTAAAAAAAATAAAAGAAAGAAAAAAGGCATAATCTAAAATTGAGCATTTTGGGGCAGTGGCAAGGAAGGTATTTTTTTATTTCCTTGCTAAACTGTTTCATAGAGTAAAAGAAGCATTAAATGCTTTTAAACATTAAACAGTGTTTTAAGATTACATCCTTGAACTAAGAAAGACAAGGTTTTTTTTATTTTTTATTTTTGGGGCTGTAATGTGGCTTCCAAAATGCAGAGTTCTTCCTAGGAAGCATGGAATTGGCCCCAGACGTTTAGAAATGCTAAAAATTAATTTATTTTTGTGTCTCATGGAATTAGGCGCTTCTTTGGGGGAAATAAATAGGGCTTCCTCGCTCATTTAAAGGTGACAATACCTAATTCTGATTAGAAGGGATGTAAGAGGCCTCCCAGAGCTGAGAGGCAGCTCCGTTTGTAAGGCTTTGCTTGCCTGCCTGCTGACACCCCCTCCATCCCCACACACACTGAATCCTTGCACACACCGCCCAAAACCTGTGTTGTTCTCTTCCAAGAAGAAAATAGCTTTAAAATTCAATCTATTGGGAGACTGAAATACGCAGTCATAATGGCTGAGAAATTTGTGAGATTTTAAAATGAAGATGGCTTTTTAAGGGTCTTTTTAAACGATCCTCTTGGTATTTTCTCTATTTTTGTTTTCCTCATCTTGATCAATTCAAAATTTGTAGAAGTCTCAGACAAAAATGGGTGTGACCTTCAGCTCTTAAAGTCCTTTGCCTGCTTCCTCCCCCCCCACCCCCGAGGGGGGGCAGGAGACAGGGTCAAAGATGCAGATGCAGTAGGTAGCAAGGGTCTTCAATTGGAGCATTCTCTCATTCTAATGATACCCTTTGTATCTGAAAAAATACTGTCAAGCCCCAGCTTTCAAATAGAAGCACAAATTCCCACACTGATTCATAAATACCCCTAGCCCTTATGGGAAGATTCTCTCTTGGGAAGAATAAAAATTCCCCTTCAAATTAAAACACAACAACAAAGTAGCCTCCCTCTCCCCCTCTCCAGCAGTCCATCCAACAGCATGTGACATAGGCGGAAGCTTCTGCACTTCACCCATCTCTCACATCAAGCAGCCAACATTCGCTCATTAAGAGATTCGTAATTTTATTTTGTATTTTTCTATGTTTTAGCTTTGTCCTCCCAAGAGAGAAAAGTCTTCTCTTCCATCACTTGATCATATGAGTCATTCCTTTCCCTTAATGTTCCTTATTAAACCAAGGAGCATTGGAGTTGTGCTTTTTTTTTTTTTTTTTTTTTGCCGTACTAGGGATTGAACTCAGGGGCATTCTACCTTTGAGCTACACCACTAGCCCTATTTTTTATTCCTTATTTTGAAATAGGGTCTCACTACGTTGCAGAGGGCCTCACTAGGTAGCTGAGGCTGGCTGCGAACCCAGATCCTCCGGTCTCAGCCTCCCAAATGCTGGTATTACAAGCGTGTGCCACCATGCCTGGCTTAGCTGTATTCATATCTGAAAATCTCCTTTCATTTTTGAATTGTTTGGAAAAAATAGCAAAAACCTCTGTGGGTCCGGTTGATCTTCGTGACTTGGGCATTTTCACTGGGCCTATATCCTGCCTTGCAGGTATGAAAAGAAACTGCAAGGTTTCAGGGCTCACTTCACCCCATCCTGAGATGCCCTTAACCTTTGTGCTCCCTTGTCTTCTCTCCGAGGGCAGGCTGTGGCCCTTCAGGTTTGCAGTTTGCAGCAGCCATCCGCATCCCATCCCCCTCCCCTTGCAACTCGGATAAAGGCTTTTAGCTGATGGTCTACTTGATTGTCTAAACCACAGGTGCATGGTTTCCTGTGCATTTCTCAAAATTAGTGTTGAGCAAAGGAAATGAAATTCAACCAGTGTAGTAATGCTCAACAATTTCCCTTCCCCCTCAAATAGGATATTTTCAAAAGTCAGGTTTTAGAGGAAAAAGTTTACCTTCTTGGACATTTGCATCGTACATTTTGCTTTGCTGAGATATTGAGTGAACTATAATTCTTAAATATCATTTGGGCTTGTTAAAACGGATGTGCCAGTATTTCAAAAAAGCATCTGCCCCTTTCTTTACGGAATCCAGGAATTCACTAAGGAGCTTTAAGAACATAAGTTATTTGGCCTTAAAAAAATGATACCTTATTCCCCTCTCTGACTGCGGATTGTGGCCTGGTCACACCCAGGGCTTTACTTTTCCCCGCCAACTAAAATACATAATCCAGAAGCTTGATTATCCAAGACTCAAACGAAGACCTGGGTATCAGCCAATTCATTCCTGCTGGATTATTTCACCTGTGTTCTTTAAACCCAAACCTTTGCTATTCGGGAGGGTCCAAGATCTTAAAATCACCCATTAATGGTAAATGTGTTTATCATTTCATAATTGCAATTTTGAATGTTGAATTCTAATTAGAAAGCAGTCATTAGACAATGAAGAAGTCCCAAATTCCTTTTTTAAAGCAGCTACTAAATGTAATTTTTACTCATTTTACCTTATATGTTTGCTTAAATCTTACTTGTTCAACGCTAGTACTTGGTTAAATAACCAAGTTCATTTTGATATCTGAAATAAGATGTGCTGTATCACCTTCCATTTTCTGGAGCCAGGCTGGCTTATCAAAATCAGGAAAGTCCCGTTACTTATATGTTGCCCAAGCTATCCTCAAACTCCTGGGGTCAAGTGATCCTCCCATTTCCACCCTCCAAGTAGCAGGGACTATAGGTGTGTCCCACCACCCAGGCTTGCAAATATATTTTTATTAAAACTTTCATATGGTTCATACTAGGAGTTCAATCAGCTGAAGGAAATATTCTCCTTGGTATTACCTAGTATAAAGGTATTTCATGTACCTAGGTGAAACCCATTCAGTGCTGTGAGTGTATTTACCAAATCACCGGATATTTGTCGCTTCTCAGTCCCAGTGAGAGAAAGAGCCCCTCTCTAAAGGTTTCATTGGCGATTAACCCCCCCCCCCCCCGCCCCAGACACCAGTCACACCAGTCAGGTTTTAAAACTTTTTATTTGCATATTAAAAAAATTGTGCATTCCAATAATTAAAATCATTTGAACAAAAACAAAATGGCACTCTGATTAAACTGCATTTTACAGCCTGCTTGAAACCTTGGACCAGCTTGGATTTTACACTAGATTTCATCATCCTCCCACCCAGCTTCTTCCTTCACCAACATGCAAGTTCTTTTCCCTCCCTGCCAACCAGACAGACAGATGGGAGAGGCAGGCTTGGCCTTCGTTGTCAGTAGTTCTCGATTCTTTGATGAGAAAAGGGGCAGCACAGTCATTGAAACTCGATCCAACCTCTTTGCATCTTACAAAGTTAAACAGCTAAAAGAAGTAAAATAAGAAGGCAATGCTTGTGGAATGTACAGTGCATATTGGCGGCGCACACCTCATTACGATTCGCCTGCTTGCTTCTCCTGTTCAATCGCTGTGAGGGAAAAAAAGACAAGAAAAAAAAAAGATGGAGGCTAAGAATGAACACTCAGGGTAGCCCAAGATTACAATGATTTCATTTTAAACTGTCCTTTCATATCGTAGAAATTCTATGCATTCCATAATGAAATCAAATATTTGCATTAAATCGAAGTGCATTTACTAGCTAAATGCATTTGGATATTAATGTGGCAGGTTAAATATTCCATTATCAAATCACTGAAGCCCTGCGTTTCTTGGCTGCAAAACAATTTTTAATTAACCTTTTCAAACCACATTCATCATCATCAAACTGTCGGCTCCTCCCCCGCACCCCTCCCGCCTCCCCGCAGCCCCTCCCATCCTCCCACCGCTCGCTCCCGCCCGCCCAGCCTTTTCCGATGATGGGTGGAGGGTGGGGGCTTACTTTCTTTCGAAGGCAGAGGATTCTTCTCTTGCGTTTCTGTCTTCTTCAATTTGGACTTGTCGAATTTCTCGATCTCAGCCATATCGGGCTTGTCAGACATGGTTGCGGAGGAAGCTGGAGGTACAAAGTCAAGAGCAAGGTTGAGAAAGAGCCACCCACCCTCGCCTCTCCCGCTCAGAAATAATGCGCTTCTCCCCTCCGAGTTCCAGCAAGAAACCCCACCTCTCCTCCCCCCCTTCCTCTCCACTCAGGACCGAAGAGCTTCCTCTATTTAATGGGGGGGAACCCCCCCCCTCAATATCTCAAAATGTGGGAGACCAAAGACGTAAGGCTGAATGAATCTTTCCGTATAATGCAATTATCCATTGCGGATTGTAAATTGCAGCGTTCAAAAATTACAATCCGCCTAGAAGGAGCGGAGAATTAACGAAGCCGCTTTCTAATTTACGTGGAAGGGGAAAACGAGGATAAATTCTTAAAATGGAGCCAAGCTCGCAAAACGTGTGTCCATTTCCTCGATGTGGCCTCTCCCCAAAAAGATTCAGGCCGGGTCCAGCTCCCCCCTCCTCTCACAAAGGCTGCAGCTGCTGCCGCCTGCCTCCGACCACCGCCCTACTCCGTTTCCTCCCTCTCTCTAGCTCAACAATGCAGCCCGCAGCACACAAAGCTGTCTGCCCACACCCCATAAATCAACCCGGATCTGCATTTAGAGGCAGTTCGGCATCCTTTGCATGCATTCCTCCGCAAGGTCTTTAAAATTTGCACGACGTAGCCCTAGCGACGTTAAAGCGGGACAGATACAGCCCTGGAAGCCATCAGAGGCTGGGGGATATAGAATAGTTGCAGCTCCAGGCTCGGGTGAGAGTGCGTTAGAACAAAGGATCTTTCTGTTTCCGATTAATCACAGATCCAGAGGCAATGTTGCGTGCCTTTGAGGGAAAATTTTAAAGAAAAAAATCCCCCTCGGAGCCGCACGGCAAAACGCCGATTTCTGCGTCTTTTTTTTTTTTTCCCTGTCAGAAATCATGTTCTCGTTCCCCATTATCTGGCATCTGGAAGGATTTAGCATCCCCAAAGCAACCTTCCCAGGGAGGACTACTTGGGCTCTGCTTTACTGATGTCTTAAAGGGAATGAAGGAGGCGAACGCGGGCCGGACGGGAAGGGGCGCGAAGGGTAGGAGGATAGAAGGGACCCAGGGGCTCACCGGAGCGAGACGAGCGCGAGCGAAGTCCGATCAGCTCAGGGGCAACAGCCGAGTGTCGGGCGGGGCGCGGCGCGAGCCGCTATATGCGCGCTCCTATGAAAATGAGGTGACGTCACCCGCAAGCCGTTTAACTCCTTCGCGCCGCGTCTCCGGAACGGCGTCCGGAGGCCTGCCGGGCGTACACACCCCTCCCCCCCCCTTGTTCACCAATGCACCCAAACCACATCCAGGGCGGAAAAATAAAATGAGAAGCAGCCCATCCTCCAGCACTTCCTTCAGGACACATTTTCCCCTTTTACATTTATTTTATTATAACAAATTTTCGGAATAGCAATCCGAACCTGCTCCTGCGGGACTAGTGATTGATAACTAAGGATCCAGGTGGCACCTCGGCGGGGGGAGGCATTCCTTTACGGTGAAACTGGCTTTGTCTGCTGCAGACATCCCCAAGCTAGGGCGCGGCGTTCCTCAAATGAGGACTTCGCCCATTGCAGGGGTCTGAATCCGCGCCCCCCCCCCCTTCCGTGACTCAGCTTTCAGACCAGAGCAGGGCCTTCACTCCACCAGGCCCTCTTTGTCTACGTTCCCTTTGACTTGGGTGGGAGGTAAAGCACCCTTGAATGATTAAACAAACAAAAAAAAAGTTTCATCGCTGTAACAACCGTATTTTTGCACTGCTATAATTTTTTTGTGCGCACTGAAATCAAATAACCATGTTTGCTGGGTGTTAGGTAATTTGGAGTTTATGGAGTACAACGCCTCCCCCTTAAAAAAAAAACATAAGTCAAGTTCAAGCTCTGCTATTGACTTGCTGCCGGACAATGAGGAAGTTCTTTACTTTCCTGTTCCTTATTTTCATAAATTATAAAAGCGATTGCTAAGAAGGCCGCTGTTGATTTCTGAAGACCGCAGTTCCATTATCTCTAATATCTTAAGATGAAATTCAAAAATTGAACTCTTTGCTTTGAAGGGAACATTTTCAGCACTAGGACGTTTCTCAAGTGCATCTGGAAATCTGCAAGATGTAGGTAGAGGGAAGCAGTTTTCAAAATGGCACCTGGCTCTGTGAGTGCCAGTGATCCGCTTGCTACTGAAAATTAGTTACTAATATCACGCCCTGTGCCTGCAAATGGCACGAGAACAGAAAGGTCCTGCAGGTTACAAAGAGGCGCACTTGTGATTATTTTTGAGGCTGAAAGCAGTGTGCAAAATATTCCCTCTCCTTTTCTGGGTCCTGAAGACATATTTCAGAAACTCTTTGCTAATCATTTTTATGGACGAGGCTTTTGTTTCACTCGGGATGAGAGGCGACTGTTATATAGACCCTTAAATGCCACTGCCGGAGCAGCTAGCACTTCCCCATTTCTTAATCTACTTGACTTCCCTTTTCTTGGGGAGGAAGAAGATGGGGGCGAGCAGGGCAGGTGATGATATGTCTGGTTCCCCAGTTAATACTCTGCTGGGTGACTGCTTTTCTGCCCTCTCAATGGGGCCCCGGACATGTTCCTGCATGCACAGGATGTCACCTCACTGGTAACACATCTCCTGCCCCAGCCCAGAAATCCGCTTCATTGTTTCAACACAAAAAATAACTTACAGGGGGACTTCTGGGCCTGTTCTGCTGGCAGCTGCAGCCACACTGACACCATTTTTGGGGGTGGGGGGTGAGATTACATTTCCCTTCACCCAGCTGCTGTCAAAAATTCTTTCTTTCCTCCTGATGACAAAGGAATGTCACTATCATCTTCTGGCTGCTGCTTCTCATGAGGGCTTTTCCTTAGGAAGAGTTAGCCCTTAGGGAAGCCATGTCTGCAGAGGAGAGAGGAGGAGTAGGGATTTGTACATATCCTTCCATTGTGTGTATGTATTGATAGAAAGAGGGTCGGTGGGTAGGTAGAAATGGAAAGAGACAAGCAACTTGTTGGAATAAGCGTCCATTTAATTGGCTTTGACTTGCCCCCTGGTCAGGAGAATGGAAAGGAAAGGGCTAGGCAGATCAAAGAAAATGCAAACTGAAGAAACAGCAGTCTTAAACATTGTGTGACATGTTAATTCATCTTTCTGTGCCTGAATTTTCACATCGGTAAAATGGCTCAGCTGCTGTACTTACCTCCCAGCGTCATGGGAAGATTAACTGCTTAGAACAGTGTGTGGCAATCGGTAAGCTCTTTGTACTGTTCTTGTTATTATTTAGAATGGAAACTTGAGAAGAAAATAAAATAAATATTCTAGTATTTGGAATTAATTAAAGGTTTTAGATGTTTTGATATTCTCTTATAAAAAGAAATATTTATATACTTTATAGCACATTATTTCTGTATAATTAATATATTTGGATATATGTTATATATTATTTCTCTGATAAATTATACAGAACATAAAAAAACCACCCCCTTGCGCTTGATGCCTTCTAAGAACCTAGCATCATAACCTGGGTGTGGTGGCACGCACCTGCCATCTCAGTCCTTGTGAGGCTGAGATAGGAGGATTACAGGTTCGAGGCCAGCTTCAACAATTTAGCAAGACCCTGTTTAAAAAAATACCCTGGGTTCAAGCCCAGGGGCATTCTATCAATACATACACACAATGGATGTATTGCCAAAAAAAAAAAAATCAGCCCTGTAATAGGAGCTTTCCATTCATTTTCATCTTCCATATCCACAAAATGAGAGATGTACATATGGGGGAACAGGCTTCGAGATCCATCATTGGGGTAAGTCAGCTGGTAGCCATTCTTTATTACTTATATTAAGGAACACATAAAAGCCTTTCACCTCTGCCCCCCAGGTCTATACCTGAGAACCACCAGAAAGAATGGGAGGGGACAGGTTACTGTTTTCCACAATGGTTAGATGATAATACTTGTTCAATAAACAGTTATCACACTCCATTCAATTGACTTTCTGAAACGAGGAAGGCACTGGAACACAGTTCCTGACCTGTAACTCAAATCTCCTCATTTTCTTCTCCAGACACTTAAATCCACTTAGTATTAATGTTCCAGATGCCAGGGATAATTCCTGTGTCAAGGAAGCTACCATTTATAAGCGGGTTAGCATGTTCTGTGTCAAGGAAGCTACCATTTATAAGTGGGTTAGCATGTTCTGGTCCTGACAACCACCGAGGGAGGAGTTTTCAATTCCAATGTAAAAGAAACAGAGCCAGGCATGGTGGTGCACACCTGCAATCCTAGTATTTGGGAGGCTGAGACAGGAGGATCACGGCTTTGAGACGAGCCTCAGCAATTAGTGAGCTCCTCTGCAATTTAGGAGACCCTCACCAACTAGGGAGCTCATGTTTCAAAATGACAAATAAAAGAGCTGGGGGTATAATTTGGAGGTAGACGGCCCCTAGATTCAATCTCCAGTACCCCTCCCCCCAAAAAGGACAAAGATAGATAAAAGAATTGCCTACCAAGGGCCCTGAGTTACTCCAGGTGGCATGGCACACTCTAAACCTCAGGGCTCACCAAGGGAACCTGGGCAAGGAGCCCATGTGGCACCTGCCCTGCCTGCCACTGCTCTTGGGTCTCAGTGCCCTGTGAGGAATGCGCCACCAGAGCCTGCATGGAAGGGTGGCCCCACCTCCAAGCCTGCACCTCCTGGAACCAGGAAGAGGTGTCAGGACACACTGTTTGTGTTTGCTTTTGCTTTCCAGGGCGGGCCTGCGCCAGAACTGGGGCTATTTCCAACTGTGGGGAAACAGCCGTTGAAGTCAGAGTTCATGAAAATTAGTTCCATTATTTGTAACCCGATTTAATTTTGTGCAGAGCTTACCAGAAAGAGGGGAGAAGAAAGAGGAGGAGGAGGAGGAGGATAAGGAGGAGGAGGAGGAAGAGGAAGAGGAGGAGGAGGAGGAACAGAAGCAGTGGGACAGCAGCAAAGCTCGAAACTCTGCTTTCTCAAGCCCAGGCCCCTTTGTGTGGGTTCGCGGCCTCGGCCTCCTACTCGCTTACCCCACCTGCCCGCAGCCCATGCCCCCCCCCCCGGGGGGAGTCTTGCAGTCTCTCTCCATCTGCTTTTCCTGGTCTCTTTTACAACAGATCCTCTCCACTCCCCCCCCCCGCTGGAATCTAAATCCCCTTAAAGACAAAGCCCGACTTCATGAGACCCTGCTTCAAAATAAAAAAAATAAAAAAGGGCTAAGAGTGTAGAACAACGCCCCTGAGTTCAATCCCCAGTACCACAAAAAGGAGGAGGAGGAGGAGGAGGAGGAGGAGGAGGAGGAGGAGGAGGAGGAGAAGAAGAAGAAGAAGAAGAAGAAGAAGAAGAAGAAGAAGAAGAAGAAGAAGAAGAAGAAGAAAGAAAGACACAGCCAGAGCCTCCCCTGTCGTCCCTTAATAACAGGGGGAGGAAAGGAGAAAAGAGCGGAAGGATATTTAGTGTCTGAGCTGTACCTTGTCCCCTCAGCTAAACCCTTTTATATCTCATCCTGAGCACTGGGTGCTAATCTCATTTTGCCGCTAAAGAAACTGAGGCTCAGAGAATTTAATTCACTTGCTCCAGATCAAACTCCGGTTCTATTTTCCAAGCCTACTTGCTTCCATTGAGACCCATCTCTGCCTTCTGCTGAGCTAAAATCGGTCTTTCTCCAGGATTCCCACCCGGGAGGGCTCCATGCTGTGTTTAGTGGGATGGAACAAAGGGCTCCCCCGGCGTGGGTGAGAAAAACAAGTGAAGACCGGGAGGCAAAGAGAAACCCAGGAGCACCCTCTCAAATGTCGACTGGGTGCTGCTAATTGCGCTGTTTGTTTTATTGATCTGATGGAATCTTAGAGCCGGTTTCCCTTTCTGTGGCTTGAGTTCGCCTTGGCAACATCCCCTCCAAGTGGTTACTCAGCCTCCAAACAGCCTGCGGACCGATTTTGAAGGCTGAATCTTTGAGTTACACCGGGGGAAAAGAGTAGTAGCTTAGCTTAACTGGGGCTTGCATAGAATGAGAGGAAGTGACAGGAAACCATGTTGAAAAGCAGTCGGGGCCAGGTTGTAGAAAATGATAATAATAATAATAATAATAATAATAATAATAATAATAATAATATAAATCATGGCAGTGATGCTAGTAGTGAAAAGAGCAAGTGGTTTTTGGTTTTGTTTTGCTTTGTTTTTGGTACTGGGGGCTGAACCCCGGGGCATTCTACCTCCAAGCTACACCCCTAGTCCTTTTTTTTTTTTTTTTTTTTTTTTTTTTTTTTTTTTTTTTTTTTTTTTTTTTTTTTTTTTTTTTTTTTTTTTTTTTTTTTTTTTTTTTTTTTTTTTTTTTTGCGGTACTGGGGAGGATTGAACTCAGGGGCATTCTACCTCCGAGCTATACCCCCAGCCCTATTTTTTATTTTTTTATTTTGAAACCGAGTCTCAGTAAGTTGCGGAGTGCCTCACTAGGTAGCTAGGCTGGCCGCGAACCGGGATCCTCCGGTCTCAGCCTCCTGAATGCTGGGATTACAAGCGTGCACCACCACGCCGGGCTCCCTTGTCCATTTTTTATTTGGAAACAGGGTCTCACTAAGTTGCTGCGACTGACCTCGAGGCTGTGATCCTCCTGTCTCAGCTTCCCAAGTACTGGGATCACAGGTGTGTGCCACCACACCTGACGATAGCAAGCATTTTTTTTTTTTTTTTTTTTTTTTTTGCGGTACTGGGCATTGAACTCAGGGGCATTCTACCTCCGAGCTATACCCCCAGCCCTATTTTTTTTATTCTTTATTTTTATTTATTTTTTTTTTTTATTTTTTTGCGGCACTGGGGGTTGAACTCAGGGGCATTCTACCTCCGAGCTATACCCTCAGCCCTATTTTTTTTATTCTTTATTTTTATTTTTTAATTTTTTTT
>PVLC010010494.1:0-50207 GCA_004027655.1 Graphiurus murinus | reverse complement strand
AGGAGAAGAAGAAGCATGAACCTCCAAAATATATCTTTCATTCTGGAGATGGCCCACATTCTCCCCTGAATGTGATTTATTGCTTTCCTAATTAAATCTCTGTCCATATCTCTGACTGGCATATGCTAAAATTATTTTCCATCAGATAAGCCAAGGACCCTGCCAGTTCTGAGTTATGTTTCCCTTTCCCCAACTAAGAACTCCTCCAGACCCTTCATGGAATCAAGCTTTCTCCCATGACATAATGATTATGTTTGAATTATTGCATACAAAAGATTATCATTAAAAGGAAAGAAGCATTTATTTCATTGACCCAATGGATTTTTTTAGTATTTTAATTCTAAATATGGTTTCATATATGGTATATTATATATGATACTAAATTTTTAAAATTCAGTATCTAGATTCTAAAATCCCTATCCTTAATATTTTTCATTCTATTTTCTCTCAAAAAAGTTTTTGTTAAGTTGTCAATATAGAAAAGCTGAAACTTCAAAATCCTTAACTAAGGACTCTTTCAGTCTTTCATGTGTAAGATGGATATTTTAGAACAAGAGAGCAAGTCTATGAAGTACATAAACACATATCTTTATTTATATATCTGCTTTTGTTAAAAGATAAAATCAAGAGAATTTAAAAATATTGAACTTCATATTATAAAAGAAATTCTCATTTTTAGGGGTTAAGGAGTTTTGCATAAGTATAAATCAAGTTTGCTCCAAATTCTACATGCCTGGATGTCTGTAACTCTCTGCTCTTGGGTAAGTCTTCATTGTCTTGCTTGTTCACACTTCTTTCTCTTTTAACTGTAAACCTGATCTTCTCAATGATTTCTATAGTGAAGACTTAGAATACTAGCTGTTTGCAAATACAGTGGAGTTCAGATTACTTTAGAGACTAGAGCTATGTATAAACTTAAACTGTGTCCAATTATATAAACACTTCAGTCTTTGTTTAAAAGAAGTTATTTTTATTATATGCCTTTCTTTCTGGGCAGAATGCCCCCTAACCTGTTTTCTTCTGTTTTATCAGTATTTTATTTACATAGCAGTTTCCTTCAACTTATAACTTACAAGTTGACTTGACATGAAACTATTCCTCTCTGAATCAGAAAAAGAAAATATGTCATGTATTATTATTCCTTTATTAAACCATCTGGACATCTGGAAGCAGAGCACGAACCTGTCAGCTTCTCATGATATAAAACAAATATTCATTATTCTATGGAGGAAACTCAAGCAGGTTTTCTTTTCTTGTCTCTTTAACTCCTGAAAAAAAAAAAAAGTTTAGTTTATAGGGATTTCTTTGAAGTGGAGTCCATACCAGAGGGGCATAGTGATTACCTGGAAAAAAAAAAAAAAAGAAATAGACTTCAGTGTAGGGCAATCAAACACTTCCCAGACCTTTAAAAATTTATTCCAACTCCATTTGATATTCAAGAGGCAGATGTATAGGAAAAGGAGGATCCCCTGTCAAGTCAAAATGCCCTTAATGGATGGCAACTGGAGAAAACAATGGGGAGCTGTTTGCTCAGCCCTTTAGTCCTTTGTGTTATAAAACTTAATATACAACAAAAGAAAATGTTTACAGTGTACAATGACTGCAAGAACACAGGCAGAGTGTTACACTTGATCTTAGCCAAAAGGCCACGAAGCGATCAGGCAAAGTGTTAAAGCTAAGGTGTTCCCTTTCCTGAATTACCCTCTGACAATAACAGGGTTGTGTCTTGGCAAGATGCCTCTGAACAATTAAGTGCAAGAGATAGACAGTGAATGTAATAGGATCTGACTTGTGTTTTCAGTCAGCTGCTTTACACAACTGAAAAAAAAAAAAAAGCATTCCTGGGGTAATTAAAGACATAAAGGTACATAATATACCTTAATTGCTTAGTATACTAAATCTATAGGTCAATTATCAAAGTATCACAGAATCAGAAATAGGAGCTTGAATACCTGGTGCCTTTCCTTCCCTAGGTTTATCCTCTACAAAATGACCATATACAACACTAAAAATAAAATTTTAATGTAAAAATGTCTCCAACTCACCAAAAGTATTTTTATAAATAATAAAAAGAATGACTTTATGTAAGTCAATTTGTCTATCGAACACTCATATCCACAATTCTAATACATTAAAGAGGATTTGACTACCTACTGGTCTTCCGAAAATGTCATATAAACCATATATATCTGGACAATATATGATTCTCAGAGTTGAATCAGAATTTTTACTCAAATCTATTTCTTGTTGTTCATACAGAATGTTAGTATACACTGAAGCCATCCTCGGAGGTGCTCTGTTGCCTTTATTAATCTCTATGGATTGATATTCTATCTTTTTTCCCACTTTCATCTCAACAGAGAAACTGGCTTCTGGATTTGTCTGTTGTTTATTACCTTTCACTAGTGAGGAACCTCTGGGCTCAATCCATGTTATAAAAGCAAGACTCAGGTTTAGGAAAGCCTAACCTACACACACCTTAAACTTTTTTTAACCAGTATTTTAAAACTTCCTCACTGCGTATAGCTTTTCTTGATAGCTGTACCCATGCCTGAATGGCAAGCTCAGTCTTGTAGAACTCTGAGATTTTAGATTCCCTTAGGCTAGATTTATGGAATTGAAAGCAATTTTGAGAGAGCAATTGCTCAAAGAAAGTGCTAACAGAATGTCCCATTATAACTATCTCAATGTGCATCTTTGAAAAACCAAAGCTAATGTATTTTCATCAAGCTTAAGAAAAATATTGGCACTTTCAAAATAATTTAAAGTTCCTGTATATCCCAAGTCTTCTCAATGGCAAAATTCTGGGGAATTTTTTTAGAAATTTTGCAGGCAAATTGTTAAGTCACAGACAGATGTTTTGATTTGAATAGAGACTTCCCACATATGCTTATAGAACAAGATTTATAATTATCATTGGCTCTTTGCCTTTGTATCTCAGAATAAACTAGATTTTAAGCTCCACCTTTCCGTGAGGTTGACAAAAGAAAGGGGCCAGTTTGGGAAGGTTATGAATTCCGCAATGGCTTAGTAAAGATGTTTTAATGCGCCTGCCAAATTCAGCAACAGGCTTGCCAGAACACAGAATCTCAAGTAAGCCTACTCCTTATTCTTGTGTGAGAAAAGAAAACAGGCCCAACAGCAGCAAGGGCTGGATACTAGCATCTGTCTCTGTGTTTCGTTCTTTCACTAAAGGTCAGCCGTACCACCAAGAAGGACATGGATTATATCTGGTAGCTTTCAGACCATTCACCTAGAAAAGGGGGTTTCTAGTAACTTGGGAATCTATTTATATACTAAAGCCTCTTATGTAAATCACCCCCTTATTATGTTTATTTTTCCCATTAAGCACAGTTTTTGAATATTTAAGTTAATTGAGATAGGAAGGATGGGCGGAGAAGATCAATCAAACTGATAGTAAAAAAGTCAACCATGGTTGGCTTCTGATTTTGTTTTTGTACTTGTTTTGGAATATGGGTGTGTCTGGTATCCTGGGAATTTGCATTTCAGGCAAAGTAATAAAAGTAGACCATAGAGACCTGACTCAGAAAAGTTAGAAAATCATTTTAGCTCTCTATCTGCTTAACTTCTCCTGGATACCCATTCCCTGCTGAAGATGAGCATTTCCACATCTCGATTATTACCTGACTTAGTTAAGCAGAGCTGGAGCATTTCTTCTTTCTCAAGAAGTAAAATGAAAGCAGGATTTTTTCAGGAACAATGTCACAAAATGATGATGATGAGTTACTCTTTGCTAAGAAAATCAATGGAATGAAATCAATTTCCTTCTATGGAAATTGAAACGTGCTGCACATTTCAGAAACACTTGAGCATTGCACACATTTTACTAAAGGTGATTGCTTCCAGAGCTTTTACCTACCATCTACTCACTCACATACTGACCCCTCTCACATCCCTAAGAAAGGAAGATAGAAGATGATACAGGTAGTGGTGCAGAAGTATGGCAATACAGGAAACACCAGAAATAAATAATGTCACTGTTATAGTTTAATAATAATAATATCCATGACACTGATATACGAATGACGTAATGAGAGACAGCCCAAGAATATTTTTCACCTGGAAAAGAAAACCTTTACTCACGTGGCTGAGTCAGTGATATTGCAACAAGATGAAAAATCTTTTAAAATTCATTTAATCTAAACATTCTTCCATTTTGAAAGAGATAAACATACTTGGCAGGTGAAGTAAACTAAGTATTCACTTGTAGAAATACTGCCATTAAAGTGACTGCCTGGAAAAAAAAAAAAGTTGTAGTATATTACTTTGAGGTTTTACAGTCATTTTCCTAATGTCAAATTATTTGAATTATTGTGATGAACGGAGCACAGTATACAAACGCCTTAAAGCCCAGAAAGTTGTCCACCAAAGAATGTTTGATTTTAGTCAGTGTCATCTCAAAATGACAGATATCTTCATACAACACTAATTCAGGAATTTGGTTAATACATTGAATATGGAGACCAGAGTTTTATTTCCAACTTTAGGGATATTCGCACAATATCTAGATGATTGGATTACATATGGCAAATCAAGGGTTAGATATCAGTTATATAAATTAAATTCTGAAAAGTTATGATGTGATATTCTGAATTAAAAATCAGAAATTCTTCTCTTTTAAAAATAAAAGTTGAAAATAAACATAATTTACTTTATCAAAATATATAATATAAAATTGTGTTAAACTAATAAGCCCTATTAATTTATAGTTGATATTTTCAACTTACATCTTTATTGTAGAAAAAGATAGTGTATGTTAGCTAAGCTCTCTCACAATATTGTTCGTGAAGTCCAGCTCAACTTCTGATGTATTACTCACCATGCAAAAATTTTGTTCTGAAAAAACACATTAGAAGATGCCAACAGAAATGAAGAGTAATAATTGCATATTCATAAGCCTTTAGTAGGTAGGAAATAAGTAGAAGAAAATCCAAATGCTCCTTGACATAGTTGGCATAAATGATGATTGAAAGTTTGAGTCATAAGTACAAAATCAAAACAGATGGGACAGTTTGTATTAAAAAGGCCAATATTTATTCTAGAATGTTCCTAGGACTATTGCGATAGATTTTAGAAAAACATATAATAGCTGGGTATGGTGAGGCATGCTTGTAATCCCAGTACTTGGGAGGCTGAGACAGGAGGATTGCAATTTAGCGACCAGCTTCAGCTATTTGGTGAGGCTCTCCACAACTTAGTGAGACTCTGTTTCAAAATAAAGAATAAAAAATAGGGCTGGGGATGTAGCTCAGAGGTAGAAAGCACCTGGGATCAATCTCCAGTACTACCAAAAAAAAAAAGAGAGTGAGAGATATTAAAAGAAAAATATGTAATGTAAAAAATAGTCCTTATTTTTTAAAGGATTTGATCTTAGGTATCCGAAGGTTGATTTAGAGACTAGAGGATGTACAACATCTATTTCTTTAGAAAATATCCATTTAGAGGATTCTTTCGTACATTCTTCAGCATTATTACTTTGGAATAGGTGCGCTTCAACTATGAATATGTACAGTAACAGACCAGCAGAGCCATACTTGAGAGCCATAAACTTGAAGAACTTATTTGGGGCTTTGGGATGTATTACAGGGCTTTCGGCAGGTTCATAATCACCATTAAGCTTCGTATATATTTACTTTTTGAGAAGTTACAGGAAGAAATAATCAGAGATTAGAAGGCCAAGAAGGATTCACTGTTCTATTTCTGGCTTGGAGATCTAAGAGCCATACATGAAAGAATATGAGCAGCCTTTTTTTGCCAAGTGGTCCTTGATGGATGGACAGCAAGCAATTGGGGACCTCAGTCTTGAAACCACAAGAAAGTGAGGCCCAAAGCAAGACTGAACGTGTCATTGGGTTTTTCCACAGAACCTCCAGACAACAGCTCAGCCCAGCCTACACTTTGATTTCAGCCTTCTGATACCATGAACAGAAAACTCAGCCACGCCATTGAAGGGGTTAAGAATATGCAACCCAAAATATGACACTTTGACATATTGGTTAGTTTTGAATGAAAGTACTCAAGAAAACATCAGATGCAAGAAGAAAGGTGCCTGGTCTCCCCATTCCTACCTAAAAGCATATCATAGCACTTTCCAAGAGAATTTGTACCAGAAATGTAAGGACATTCTTATCACTGGAGATTGATAGTTGACCCTAAAGCAAACCCACTAAAATAACCCTTATCTTTCATTAATTTCCCCCATATATTTCTTAGTCATCTTCCCCACAATTTACCATGGCTAGAAGCTTAAACTCCTTTTCCTTTTTCTTGTCTCTTCTCCACAAATTTATTATTCTTTGTTTCTTTTAAAAAGTATGTAAATCTCAATCCTAATTATATCCATGGGTATTCACTATTTTCCAATGAAAGGGAGCACATTAAAATGTGGAATAAAGTTTGCATGATTTTTCTACTGATCATCTGTTTTATTCTCAGGCCCAGCCACAGAACCTACGGGTTGGCCAAAAAGGTTTTCCTCCCCTACACCATGCCGGATGGTTGAGCTATAGAACTGCACTGGCTGTGATTCTTCTGTTCTAACTTATCCAGGGAGATTAACTGTTCATTTAAAGATCTCACTGATCCACAAATTCAGGCAACAGAGATTGCTTGTAAATGTCAATGTCTGCCTTTAAGGCTATATCACTTTTTACCTCTGGAGATAATGAAATACACCTTTATTCAGTATGAAAGCTGACTTGGTGCTTCAAGTTTTAAATTGAAGCTGGTGAGGAAGATACAAAATGGAATAAGAGTTATGTAATACAGATAAGGAGAAAAAACACAGTAGAAATAAAGAACAGGAAATAGGTTATGAAGCAACCCAGAAAGGGCCTCCAGGGAGAAAGCTAAGAAGATAGTAGGACTCACCTTACTTGTTTCTCTCAAGAATCATTGTCCTGTACTGACTGTCCAATGTGAGAAGTCATTTATTGTATTTTGCCAATAGGAAGTCAGGCTAAACACCAATCAAGTAAAAAGCAAACTTCCTTTAACTCCAAGTTCTTCTTGGACATGCTGCTTTTATAACCTATGACCATGTATTTTTCCCTCATTGGAAAAATCTGGTTACCATTGTGCTGTGGGGCTCCTGAATTGAGATTGCTTTATATATCTATATCTATATCTATATCTATATCTATATCTATATCTACACACACATTCGCACATACATTAGCATGTCACATTAGACATAGCATTCTTTCCTGACAGTCATGCATTTAATAAAATTCCCTGGATTTTGAAAGAGCAGCAGCAATTTAAGTGCATAGTTTCAACCGATTTCCACTCTTGCCTAACAGTGGTAGAAAGAAATGTTAAGATGCCACGTTTTAAATAATAAATTAGAGAAGAAGAGTAATATACTTTATAATCCTTACATGTGCAAGAGGTAGCCAACTTGTTATTATTCCACAGAAGGGGCAGCCTAAGATCATTAGGCCTCAGGGAAAAGACTACAGAAAAGGGAGGTGAGGACTAAGAACACATCTCATTTTATAGCTAGCTACCGTCAATAGTTTTCCTTCTATTTGGAATAAGTCAGCTTTGTCCTTCACCGGTTGCCCAGAGGTCAACTCAGCTTCTCATCTTTCAGTGAGCCATGCAGATAGGGGAGCTTGTCCCACTCCATTTGGGGGAAACACTTTAAAAAATGAAATGGGGGAAAGTAAAGAAACAGGGCTCTAAAAGCTAAGGGAAGAAGTCATAGAAATCTTTTAAGAATTAAAAAATATTTTTAAAACATTTACTGATATTACAAAGAAATGTGTAGATCTAAGAAAAGAATGTAAGTCATGACTTTCAACTTCATGCTTTCAGCAAGCCAGTTATGTGTACTCCTATGTTTTTCCATCTTTTTAATATTGTAGATTCAGTTAAAGAACATCTTTCCTATGATTTCTTCTATTGCTAACATACCATACAAATGCATTCCATCATAAAATAAATAATTCAACTTTATAATACACTATTGAGAGAAAAAAATCTTAAATGTGTTCTATGTAGAATAGGCATAGTTCACCTTGAAATGGTACTCATATAAATAATCTGGGTTATTTCCCTACTCCATTATTAAGCATAATAGCATTACAGATGATTGTTGGTACTTGTAAGAGTTTAAGTAAGAGCGAGAACAATAGAGCTACCTGTCATGCTTCTCAAATTTCTAGGGAAATAAATCAAAAAGCCTATTGGTAAGGAATATACTGACTATAGCAAACAATATAATAATTCAGTTCTATTTCTTAATGCTTTTCACCTTTTATGTACAAAAGATTGTATTCCTAGACCTATAATTCAGAGTTGAATTGAACAATTATTCAGTATAACCTTGTAATTAATGAGGTGAAACTAGGGTAATAAGAATAGAGGAGGAGGTGGAAGCAGAGGAAAAGATTAAAGGGTAGATAGGAAAGTAAAGGTTATTTTATGTGTTGCTTTAGCACATTCCCAGAGAGTACTAGGTTCAAAAAAAAATAAGTATAAGGGAAAGAACCAGCCATCTGCTTTAGCTAACCATTATATAAATTTGAATGATTTTCTAGGAACTGCTAAACTCTTTCATTTATATAGGCTTCTGCATCCGATTAGCAAACTTGAGTAAGATGGTAACAAAGCTGAAACTGTGTGTTACCACTTCTTTATAATTATCTGTCATGTTGAAAACATAATATATTTAAAGGCAAACACTCTTTACAGAATTCTATATCAGGCAAACTCCAAATTATAAAAGTAGAAAGGGCACAAAGTCTGCTCTATAAGATTATTATCCAATAGCAGAGCTGAGACAAGCACAAATTTATGGATTCACACACAAGTCTATATTACAAATGCATTATGCTTATAATATTATATTAAACATTGAGGAAACTTAAAGTTTCATATACATATACCCCCAGCCCTGTTTTTTATTCTTTATTTTGAAACAGGGTCTCACTAAGTTGTGGAGTGCCTTACTAAGCAGCTGAGACTCGCCGTGAACCCGGATCCTCCGGTCTCAGCTTCCCAAATGCTGGGATTACAAGCATGAGCCACCACGCCGGGCTTATACATTATGTGTCTATAACCAATAGAAATTGTATAATAGGAAAAAATAATTGTCAGGAAAGAAGAAATTCTAAGGATAAGATTTAGGTTGAAATAGAAAATCAGGGTAAGGAGTATAACTAGAACGAGTAGATAATTACCTGTAAGACAAAAAAGAAAAAAAAAAACATTTAGAAGAAATTTGTAAAGATAGGATGCATCTATCATTCAAATTTTGTTGCTGTGATCAAAATGCCTGACAAAAACAACTTATAAGAGGAAAGGTTCTTTCAGGCTCAGAGTTTCAGAGGTTTAGTCCATGGTCGGCTGACTTCAAGGCAAAAGCATCATGCCAGCAAGGTTTGGTGGAGGAAAGCTACTCAGCTCATGATAGCCAGAAACAGAGAGAGAAGAAGAGACCAGGGATTTGTCCCCAAAGCCACACCCTCAGTGATCTGCTTTTCCAGCTATGCCTGATCTACCTACAGTTACCACCCAGTAAATCTATTCAAATTAATAATCCATCTATGAATTGATTCACTTACGGGTTAGAGCCCTCCTGGTCTAATCTTTTCATCTCTGAACATTGCTGAATTGCATAACACATGAGTTTTCCGGGGACATTTAGATCCAAAATATAACAATATGATTCAGAATAGTCATTCTAATTGGGGTAAAATACTTTACTTAGGAACTAGGAAAAGGGAAAAATAATAGGAAATAGTAATTCCTATCACTGTTTCAACTAATATAAATGGAGATAAGCACATTGGACAATGAGTCAGCATTCCCCAAACATATATGATGCCAATACGCCTCTGTAACTTATTGACACTATTATGCTGAAAATTGGTTTTATTTTCCAATCAGTAAACTAAGATTTACTGAGTAAACTAAGAACAAGAGTAAACTAAGAACAAAAATACATGATTAAGATAATTATTATTGCTCAGTGTAAGACAGAAATGTGGAAAATATCTGTGTGAATATTGAGGCAGGCATGGTGATGGGGTAGAAGGTAAGTATAGCAATAAAGAAGACAGACAAAGCTGCTGTCAACAATCAGAAAATCATGACCTTGGAGCAGTGGCTTAGGTCATATAATTCTTGGCATTGTTGTTGCCTAGAAAGAGATATCTGACGGTATTTGTATTGGAATGTGCATGTATGGCATTCCGGGATGGAAGAGAAAAAGAAGTAATAACTTGGGTATCATTCAACCTGTCCTTAACCACCAGTTGGACCACCATTCATTTCATCACAGCTTCCAGATAAAAATTGCTATATTTTCTCATGTGTATAATGATACAAATTCCCCAGCTATTCTAAAACAGACAAATTCCAAGTGCCCTATTCACTGAGATGAATATAAGCATTCAAAAAACCTCGAGGACTGACTGCCAAACTTTTTTTTCCCTCTCAAAGGCGAGACACAGCTCCTGAAATTATTTCATGATTTCAACATGGTGCACTTAATTGGGTTTACAGACAGAAACATGAGCTGTATGTATTAGAGTCTTAGCTAAGTTTGTCCTCTTTGGGACATTTTTATTTGAAACATTACTATAATGTGTGGAGTTTGAGTAGATCTGCCTGTCTCTACAAAGCAAATGATTCAACAGTTCTTCAGGAATTTTCACAAAGGGAATGGAGGCAGATAACCTGAAATAATGGCAAATTAAATGATTTTAAATGATCAGAATTCAAGATAGTGATATTATGGGCTGTCCTTTCATATTTATTCACATTGTTTTGAAGACTATCATTAGGGGTAGTTGTTTTGAAATTATATAACAATTAATACTTTGAAATTACACTGGTCAAAGGCTCTTCTTTTCACATATTGTTTAATACTAAAATATTTGGAATAATAGATATTTAATTAGGGCCTTTGAAATTATATATTCTAATTTTGTTCATTCATTGTCAGTGAATTTTTGTTTCATTTTTTCAAAATATCTTTTTATTTTATTAGTGTATTGTAATTATACATCATAGTGAGGTTCAATGTGATAAAAATATACATGCACACAACTCTTGTTGTATTTCCCTTCACATTCTACCCCACTCCCCTCTTCTCCCTCTCCATAAATGTTGCTGAAATTGGTAGCAATGACTTCACATACTGCCATGGTATTATTATTGTCAGTAAGTTTTGGTCACAGACTTTTTGGAAAATCTATTATCTCTTAACCCTCCGCTTAGAAAACTATGTGTGTTCCATATGTTGCACAGAAATTTTGAAAAAATGTCAACTCCCTGAAATCCGTTTAATATAATAGGTCTGTCTAGTAGGGGAATGTGGGCTCCATGACTCCAGGTCAACCACCTCAGATTTGTCCCAAATACCTATCTTATCTGCAAAGAAAGAAATGTAACTCAGAGAGGCCAAGAAGTGAGTTGCACAAGTCATACAACAAATGAGTAGCAAAGCCACCAATGGGAATCAAACTTTCTTGCTAACTCATCTTAATGTGTGTTCCCATTACCTGTGAGGAATTTAAATTACCACAAATAATCAAGGTTCTAGATGTCTACACCTATTCTCCACCCCAACCTTCTGCCAGGATATATAGTCCTAGTCAACAGACAGTAAGGTCTAAAGTTTAAGAAACCTGTTTCTATTTCTGATTGATTGATTGATTGATTGATTGATTGAGGTTATTACATAACTGAACATAAAAGACTTTTCCTGTATCAATATCTCTATTTGTACAGTATAAATATTTATGACCAATTCTAACCCCTTAGGAATACTACTGAATGTGAAAACCAAATCAAAAGCATATAATTTCACGTGAAATTTACTCAAAAAAACAAATAATAATAATAAGCGCTATTTTCCAGGGCGTTGCAACCTAGGAACTAATGTGAAGTCACAATTTTGGTAACAAATAAGTTTGCCCTGTTTCTCATATTCCCTGAAAAAATGACCAGGACACCACACTGTTATTACTGGAAGATTCAAGCTTTGCTCCCTAAGTCCTAATAAGCAAAGCGACCTCAGCTGCTCTGTTTTTCTCTTCCTCCTTTGGCTCTAGTTTCTCAGGGGAGGTCTTTGAAACCATTGCTTATGGGGACTATTCTGCTTCCTTCTTGCACCATCTCTCAACCAAAGTAACTACCAGAATTCCTGGCCTGCCTAGCTGCCAGCAAAGATGCTATGTGCATGATTTCTATTGATATCCAACAAAGTAGACCAGAGTCACATTACCTGACGCTACGTGTACCCCCTTAAACAGCAGACCACACTCGGTCATACATGCCCAAAAGCAATGATGCTTAGCATTCCTAAGGACCCACAGAGATGTTTCTATTTCTAGTGGCTGCTGCATACTTGGTACCAAATAGATGCTGATGGAGATGCATAATGAAGAAAACTGAATTTTCAAGATTATTATTTCAATGTGTTCATATCATCCCATGGATGTGTTGCTAGTAAACATATTTAGTCTTGGTTACACTGGAGGAATAAATATAAGAATGTCACACACAACTCCATATTAGGTTTATCTAAAATGATAAATGTATCAGCTTGTAAAAATATATTGTCATCTCTTGAATTTCAATTTTTGGATAAGGATAATTGAGAAAAGTCATTGAATACATATAATTATTTAAATTGTAAGTTTGACTTCATGCTACTAAATTCACTAAGAGACATTCTTATTCTCTATTGTGGATATTTGGAATCAAAAGATATTTGACTGAAAATACTGTGTAAGTTTAAAACATGAATAGATCAGTGTATGAACTTAAGGAGAACATCATTTTCAAATGACTTTAGAAGAAATATTTAAATTTTGGAGTTCCTTTCCTTACAATTTCCTAATCAAGGTAATTCTATTCATAAAAAAATTGGAACTTATTACTACTACCAGTTTTACTAAAAGTTTATGTCACAAATATAACCATTATTATATGTTGGACTCTACTATATACAGAAGACATACCCCTGCACAAACAAGATACAAATCACACTAGCAGGCATTTTACACTAACGTGGAAAATACACACAAATATAGAGGTGTAGAGGATGGTGCTGATGTTAATTGATTGATTGATTAATAGGTTCATTAGAAGTCTCTTGCATGAATGACAATGGAGTCAGAATGATTTTATAAAAAATTATTATTATTAGAGGAATAAGACAATAGAGGGGACAGGGAAGGAGAGAGATATCTCTCCTCCCTTCTTTTCATTAGTGTCTTGCTTTTATTGGGGGTTATAAACAAAACATAGTCAAAATAATTGATCACAGGATAGAAAAACAGTCATGGGGTGAGTCAGGGAAAAACAAATTGGTAGTCACAGGTGAGTCAGGTAATGAAAGGCTAAAATTCTGGGAAATAAGGAAGTAGTCAGGATCTTTGCTTATTGATCTCATTTGGTCCTGGAGATTTGTCTTTGTGCAGAAATCTCCACTTGGGTGGGCAGTTTGTGCCCCTCCCAAGTCAGACCGAGGTGATCTCAAAGCTGATGACTAATAATGCTCCCAACATAGAGGCAGTGACCTGTTGACAAGTGTCAGGAGTGGTACCTTGTACGTCTAAGAGGAAGTGCCAGCAAAGACTAAAAAATGGTAGGTATTAAACAAAGGAAGAGGATACCTGAAGAGAAAAGTATTTGCATGAAGACCCAGAATTGAGAGTGAATGTTATGTTTGAAGAAATGAAATCAGTTGAATTTGGTTGAAACTGAAAATGTAAGGACAGACACTAAAAGTGAAGCTGGAGAAGTAAACAACCGGGAGAAATTAAGGATAATGCAAAGGTCCCTGGTACAGGAGTTTATTGAGAAAAAAATGGAAAATGTTAAGAAGTTAGTGCAGTGGCTAGATCAGATTTGCACTTAAAACTGTTTTTACTACATCCTGAAGAAGGTCTCCATGAAAGTTCAGAGAACACATGGCAAGAAGACCAGCAAGTACACTGTCACGGTAATTCAGATGCAGTGTAGACATGTGTAAAGGCTTCCAGAGTAGAGATGGAGAGAAGTGAATAGAACCATTGACATAGAAGGTGAATAATGGTAATGGACTACATATCAGAGATGAAAAAAATGACAAGTATGAATACACATACCTTTCTGGGTTTGGCTTCTGGGTGGACGGTAAACCATTTACTGTAACTGGGAGCAAGGAAATAGGATTAGATGGGGGAAGACAAAGAAAGCAAAGTGGAGCACAATGAGCAAAGTTTCTACTATGGGGTTTCCAAATGCAGATGGGCAGTGAGGAGGACCGTATATGTGAGTTGGAATTTAACCAAATGTCCAATACGGCATCTGTCACTCAGAGAAAGGGGTATTTAGGTAAAATAGAGAGGATTGATGTGTACCTGAAGAGGCAGAACACTGCTAAGTTGCCTTCCTCACTTTCCTCCACCTCCAAGACAAGTAAGTATGTGTTGATGGCGACACCTTCCTCATGGCAAAAAGTATTTGGAGAAAGTGGAACCCACTTGAATATATTGGTAAGGTAGTATTAGTGGAAATATTAATAAGCTAAGGAGCAAGTGAAAACTACTTAGGTATTTTCACATAGGATTTGTCTGCCAGGAAGGGGAAGAAAGAACTCACCCTCTGAGCAAAAGTGGTTTTGTCCCCAATGAGAGACAGAAAGATAAAAGAGATGTGATGTTTTTAAGGACTTCCACTGAAGTTATGTATGTATGTGCAACTACTAATGTCAACCTCAATATCATATATGAGGAAGGGGAGAGAGTGTGGAGGGAGCCGGGGGAGGGGGGAAGCTCACTAAGGGCTGTGTGCATGTATGTCCCTATCACTTTGAGCTACATTATGATGTGACTACAATGCACCAATAAAAGTATATTAAAAACAATAAAAAGAATATAAAGGCCCTTAGTAAAATGCAAGAGATAAATAAAAACCTATACTTTTGATTTCAAAACTTTCTCTATTGTTCAAGTCTTTCTCCAACCTTTTTGCTCCTTTTTCAGGCCAGATACCTGGAATCACAGAATCATAGCATCAAAGAAACTCTATCTAAGACATCTCTCATATCTCATCATGCTAATTACAGGCCTCGACTGTATCAATCACTGTTCATTTTTCTCATTTTCTTTTTCTCAACAGTCACTGAGGTATTGCTTTAGGTATATCACAATCGCTTTACTAGTCACTTGCAGTTGCTGTTTATTGTCAACAGACATTCTGTGGCCTGTCCATCCAAGAAGGAATGAGTGACATCATTGATCAAGGGCCCAGTCTGTTCAGTGAAAAAACCATTGGATGTCTGGTAGAAGAACTGCTCCACAGATGGCCTAATGATGTAGAGGCAAGTGATATTAATCAGGGCCTGAAGTCATCTAAAGCACAGATTTTCAATAGTGAACATTAAGAAAACAGGGAGAGCCGGGTATGGAGGCGCACACTTGTAATCCCAGTACTTGGGAGGTTGAGACTAGAGGATCTGGGTTCGCAGCCAGCCTCAGCTACTTAGTGAGGCCCTCCGCAACTTAGTGAGACTCTGTTTCAAAATAAAGGAATAAAAAATAGGGCTGGGGGTGTAGCTCGGAGGTAGAATGCCCCTGGGTTCAATCCCCAGTGCCACACACACACACACACACACACACACACACACACACACAGAAAACATAGGGAGTTTTAAAAATATTGACACTCAGAACCCACTCCAAACAAATTAAATTACAAACTCTGGGGATTAGGTCCAGGTATTCATTTTGTTTTGTTTTGTTTTTATAACTTTTAGGTTGTTCTAACGTGAAATCTAAGTTATGAGCGTATACTCATAAGATTAGAATCATAAGAATTAGATTTTAATGGCTGACCCAGTGTGTTCCTATTATATAATTCAAGACATAGATTCTAACTATGCTCTGAACAAAGAAATGAGCTGTAAATTCATGTGCGTAAAGGCTGCAGAGTCTCATCTTATACACCCAGCAGCCACAGAGGTATTTGTATGGATAATAAAGGTAAATGCTAAAGAAGACATTTGACTGGTCATATAATTTTTAAATTTTGTTACTAAAACTTGGTGAATGGACAGTGGAAATAAGTAAGATTGCTGGTTTATAGTTCAAAACTCATCATGAAAATAGCTGTAATGGCTAGGTATGGTTGCTCATTCCTACAATCCTAGTGCTTGGGAGGCTGAGACAGGAGGATTACAGGTGGAAGGACAGCCTCTGCAAGTAGCGAGATTCTTAGCAACCTAGCAAGACCCTGCTTCAAAACAAAACAAAAAATAAAATAGAGCTGGGTGTGTAGTTTGGAGATAGAATAACCCTGGGTTCAATCCCCAGTACCACACACACACACACAAAAGAAATATAAAAAAGAGAGAGCTGTATGAAATAAAAATAGAAATAGAAGAGAGTTCTATTAAATAAATAAAAAAGAGAGCTGTATCTGAGAAGGAAACAGAGGAGACAAAAATTCCCAGTGTACTGTACTGGATTAAATATACATTAACATAAAAATAGATTTAAAAATTGTGTGTTCTTATAGCGCTCATATGAGACTGAAATAAATTTATAATTAAAAATTTAAAAATTCCATCAGCAGCATTGATTTAATATAGCAGATGATACTGTTTAATAAATAAAACCATCACTGTCAATGTGAATCATACTGATATTCCAGACTTTACTCACTCAATGAATCATTATGCTGTTTGCTTTCACATAGAATGATGGTAACACTATTGAAATTTTGTGTGTGTGTGTGTGTGTGTGTGTGTGTGTGTGTTTCACTGGGGATTGAATGCAGGGGCATTCTGCCCAGAGCTCATGCCTAGCCCTATTTTATTTTTTATTTTGAAACAGGGTCTCACTAAGTTGTGGAGGGCCTTTCTAAGTTGCTGAGGCTGGCCTCAAACCTGAGATCCTCCTGTCTCAGCCTCCCAAGTACTGGGATTACAAGTATGCACCACTGCACCTGGCTACTATCGAAGTATTAAGGCTTCTTTATCCTCTAATTCACCTTTGACCATTAAAATAAGTTGCCCATAGCCGGGCGTGGTGGCGCACGCTTGTAATCCCAGCATTTGGGAGGCTGAGACCGGAGGATCCGGGTTCGCGGCCAGCCTCAGCTACCTAGTGAGGCATTCCGCAACTTAGTGAAACCCGGTTTCAAAATAAGAAAAGAATAAAAAAATAGGGCTGGGGGTATAGCTCGGAGGTAGAATGCCACTGAGTTCAATCCCCAGTACCGCAAAAAAAAAAAAAAAAAAAAAAAATAAGTTGCCCATGAATTAGCATCCCTGCTAATTAAGCTAACCCAGATGTCTCTCCATAAAATATCTCTTTTACAAAGGTGCCTTCTCCCCACTTACTACACAGTGCCACTTCACATTTCTCTTTTTGCACTAAAAATGATCTCTCCTGAGATTTATTTCCTATAACTAGGCTTACAGGTGACTTCTAAGACAAAGACAATAAGAGAGGGTATTTGTTTTCTTTTGGAATTCCAACACAAATCCCCCCTTTCTCTTTCAGGAGGATTCTTCCGTGGGTGTAATATGGCAGAGATGCAGCGCCCCGCCTCCCACTACAGAATCTGAAGGAAGGAGGGATTCTTCACTTATCCGTGGCCAGGACCCAGGCACCAGACCCAAGTGCAGCCAGTTGGACTGTCCAACTGTTTTTAATTTGGACCAAAGGAGATAATGACTAAGGGATGATGAGGATCAATAGTGCAAAAGTCAAACTCAAAAACACAAGTAATGGCCTAGTGACAGCAATAGGATCCAACAATTCGGGCCTGAAATTCCAGGACAAACTGATCGTGCAGCTTTGATTTCGGTTTCCAGGCTGTCCTTAATTCTTTGACCCCTTAGAGGATTCCAGAAAATCCTAATTTTGCTATAACAGCAAGATTCAATTTTCCTTCCAGTGACCAAAGATCATGACTAATATATATATTAATAATAAGGAGAGAGTTGTTAGAAATGAGAATATGAGAAATATAGGATTTATTTTCTAGCTGTTACTGTTAGAGGGAGGCTACAGGTAGGCAGTGTCATGAATAGTACTGACTGGGAATCTGACAGCCCCTGGAAAACCATGGCAAAACTAAATAAATGTACCTATACCTTTCCTGATAACTTTGATTCATTTCTAAAAATGTTACTGCTAAATTTAAAGCCATTACATGAAAAATATTTTTTCATTAATTTAAATGGAAAAAATATGATTCATTTAATCTAAACTAAGATACCCAAATAATTTTCCACTGATAGAAAACTATATGACTTGATCATCAGACACATTTATATAATTAATAACAACAATTGAAAGTAAATAAAACTTTTTTTGTGTGGTACTGGGTATTGAACCCAGGGGCATTCTACTGCCAAGCTACACTCACAGCCCTATTTTTTATTCTTTATTTTGAAACAGGTTCTCACTAAGTCGAAGAGTGCCTCACTAAGTAGCTGAAGCTGTCTAAGAACCTGCAATCCTCCTGTCTCAGCCTCCCAAGTACTGGGATTTCAAACGTGTAACACCATGCCCGGCCTCATAAAACTTTTATGTAAAACTTAGTGAAGAAGGAAGAAGAAACTGGGACATAGAAGTCATTAGTAGGGGAAGAGCTCAAAGCAGTCATTCATTGGAAAGTATGTTCTTATTTACACCATTTTATTCACCAATTCTCAATTTCAAATTGCACTCAAAAATAATGTCAGCACAGCTGGGTGTGGTGATACACAACTGTAATCCCAGCACTTGGGAGACTGAGACAGGATGATCACAGATTCCAGGCTAGCCTCAGCAATTTAGCAAGACCCTGTTTCAAAATAAAATAAAAACTTTCAAGGGCTAGAGGTGTATCGAGGAGGTAGAATGCCCCTATGTTCAAAAAGTAAAATAAAATAAGGAAACAGCGCATGCACAAAATAGACTTAAGGATAACAGTAAGTGTACACTTTCATCCCCTTTCACTTGGTGTGCATACACAAAACACAATTTTTCACACATTCATATGTTGTTTAAGATAATATTCTCTGATGATACACTGTTGTACTGAGTCTATTGATGAGTATATCTTTGCCTGGACAGTGAGGTTTCTTTCCATTATCTGGAGTCCCTCTGGTATCCCAGTTACTCCCTAGCTTACACATATTAGAGAAAACATATAGCAGCACAATTCACAATAGACAAATTATGGAACCAACCCAGGTGCCCATCAACAGATGAATGGATTACAAAATTATGGGAAATACACACAATGGAATTCTACTCAGCAATAAAAAAGAATAAAATAATGTCATTTGCAAGAAAATGGAAGGACCTGGAGAACATTATGCTGCTAAGTAAACTTTTCAAAAGGTGGTAAGACAAAACTAGACAGGAATAAGCTGTCATTGTGAAGGAAATTCGGTCTTGTCTGTGGTCTCCTAGAAGGAAGTACTTTTTGGGGTGATGCGCTGGAGAACCGTCATGCCCAGCCCATACATAGGATGCATGAAGGACATGGAGATACAAATCAGGAGTGTTGGAAGAGTTAATCTATTGGCTTTTCATGTAGACACTTTATCAAAGAGAAGAAGAACCCTGGAAGAGGGAGACCCGAATCAGTCAATAGCCTGCCTGTCTCAAATACCAGCAGCCATCACTTTCTTTTTTTTAAGCAGGGCAGGTTCAGGAGTTAGCAGGGCACAAAGATGGCCTCTGCACATCCCAGATTTTGATGGGGAATGCAAGGCTCAGTTGCTCTTGTCCCAGAAGAGAACTCTGAGACCTGAAGCCAAAAAGCCAGTAGCCTGGACTTCTTGGGGTTTCTGGAGAGAAGTAGGCCCAGAGAACTTCATGGGTGTATATGAACATGCATAAGAGAATATTCACCAAAATGTTACTGTTGCCTCAGGGTAAAGACCCTTTGTTTTATTTTTACTCTTTTGCATGTGTCTGTAGTGGCTAATGTTTTATAATAACCTTATATTACTCCTCTATTGAAAAAATCATAAACTCACACCATTGTGAAATAGCAGCAGAAAAAAAAAAATAACTCATTAAAAAGTTCAAAAATCTAAATTCTTGGCTCAAGTCAAAAACATTTAGAAAACTAGGGACTTTCTAAAATCATTAAAAATGATTCCTTGGGTCATGCCAGGAGCCAGCCCTCAAAGCAGCAGAGTTGGGGGTCCCTCGTTAGGTGGGGATTGAGGACAAGGTCATGAGAGTACGATTATACACCATGTATGTTCAAGATGCCTCTGTTTATTCCATGTCATGACTGTGTTTTATATCTTTTACAACAAGGTATACAGAACAGGAATTTTTAGTCTTGTTTTTTCCTAAAGTTGAGTGGGTACATCTTTAACCAGAAAAGCTATTTCCCATAGTATTTGCTAAGATTAGGAGAACAGCAAAAGTTTACAAAGTGTAAATGAAGATTCTTTTTAGTAGAGAGCAGGGTTAGAGGTTAACAGCGAAGAAGAGCAGGGGTAAAGGTTAATAGCAGATAATAGACTCTATTTATTAGATTAAATCTTTCCTATTTGCTCAGGCAGCTAGAAGATAGTTAATAAGTGTTAAGTAAGAGGAAGGAGAACTCTCTGTCTTAAAGCTTTCTTTACTTGTAGATAGTAAACCTAAGTTCCTTTGATTCAGCTGCTGGTATTTGTGGAGAGTTAATGAATATCTCTGAGCTAGGCTGATGTATTGTTTTTCTCAGCCACCACTGATGACTCACAATCTGCTTCTCCTGTGCACAGCTCTTAGGAAATTTTTTTTTAATTTTTTTATTGTAATAGTTCGTGCTTTGTATGTATACATCTTTGTTAGGTATAAATTGATAGAGACAAATGTGCACACATTTCTCATCTGACCCCTTCCCCAATTCCCACCCCACTCCCTTGCCCTCCCTCCCTCTCAAGTTCTGTTCAGTGAGTGACCTTGATATAATTGTGTAAGTACAGCATGTGCCTTAGGATGCCCTCCTCCCCTCCACCCCGTCCATCTTCTTCGGTTAAATCAACTTCTTTGTTTATTGAGGGTCTCTACTTTTTTCATCTGGGGACCCTCTTATGCCCCATCTTCTCCCTAACATCTGCATATTAGGGAGAACATATGCTTTTTTATTCTTTGTGACTGGCTAATCTCACTTAACATAATGTTTTCCAGTTGCATCCATTTCCCTGCAAAGAACATGATTTTGTTCTTCTTTATGGCTGAGTAAAATTCCATTGTGTACGTATCCCATAGTTTTGTAATCCATTCATCTATCAATGGACATCTTGGCTGCTTCCATAGTTTGGCAATTGTGAATTGTGCAGCTATAAACATAGATACACATACATCAGTCTGATAGTTTGGTTTCCATTCTTTTGGGTAGATACCCAGAAGTGGTATTGCTGGGTCATAAGGTAGGTTTATTCCCATTCGTCTGAGGATCCTGCATACTGTTTTCCACAGTGGTTGCACAAGTTTGCAATCCCACCAACAATGTATTAGGGTTCCCACTTCTCCACACCCTCGCCAGCATTTGTTGTTGTTTGTGCTTTTGATGATTGCCATTCTGATTGGGGTTAGGTGAAATCTCAAGGTAGTTTTGATTTGCATCTCTCTGATTGCCAATGATGTGGAACATTTCCTCATACATTTATTGGCCATTTGTATTTCTTCTTTTGTGAAGTGTCTATTTAGATCCTTTGTCCATTTTTTGATTGGGTTATTTGCTTTCTTGGCTGTGATTTTCTTGAGTTCTTTGTATATCCTAGATATTAGACCTCTATCTGAACAGTAATTGGCAAAAATCTTCTCCTACTCTGTAGGCTCTCTGTTGAGGTTCTTGGTAGTTTCCTTTGCTGCACAGAAGCTCTTCAGTTTAATGCAATCCCATGTATTGATCTTCCTTTGAGTTAGGAAATTTTTTAATGTGGAAGCAAAACCCAAATTTCCAGAATAATAATTCAAAGTGGGAAATGTCACATGACCCTTCTTTAGCGGGCTGAGCCCTGCTCTAGGCCCAACTGATTAAGATAACGCTGCAGGGTCCGGTAGCTGCAGTGATCAAGTGGCCAAAGATTTAACCTATGCACTAAATTGCAGTGTCTGTTGAGGTCCCAGTCTCACTAAGTCTCACAATGATAGTCATGGCTAACACTTAGAAAATGATATATTCAAGGCAATGTTTTAAGTGCTGTATTTGTGTTACCATGGTTAATACTCAGAAGAACCTCAGTAGGTAATATCTATTGTCTTCCCTTTTCACAGGTCAGGAAACTAAGGCACACAGAAATCAGTAAAATTCCATAGGTCAAACAGTAGTAGAAAAGCTAAGATTAAAACAGTCAGATAGAATGTATAAACCATGTGAAGACTGAATGAACACTAGAAAAGAAATGAGGCTGTATGGTAGAATTTGAAGCTTTCTCTGGACTCTAAAACTCCCACCACCCAGGGAGCCTTCCTTGTCCATGGAATCATACCTTAGGCCCTTGCCTTAGAGGCTGATCTTGCTTTGCTTGAATATAGTGCTGCATCTTGACATGAAAAATTCATGTTTCAAGAAAAATTTAGTGTTCATGATGAATCCTACTGTATCTGTCCACATTCTTAGAGCTATATTATAAATATCTCACCACATAACTTGGAGGAAAGGAGATTTATTCTATTTTCTTATTTTGGGCTCAGTCCATGTGAGGCTGGAAACCATGAATCTCAGGCCATGGTGGTGGGAGGTGAAGGGAGAGCAGCTGAGCTCTTTACATCATGGAGGCCAGAATTGAGAAAGCTAGGGCAGGGGGAGGAAGAACCCTTTATATAATCCCCAAGACCACACCCCAGGGGCCACTTCCTCCAGCCAAACCCTACCAGCCTACCAGGTACCACCTAGACAAATCCCTTACAAAGGATTTATCCACTTCTGAGATTACAATCCTCATGACTCAATTACATCAGCTCCAAATATTACATTAGTTCTTTAGAGGATAATTTGTATCCAACTATAACATCTGCCATGCCCTCACTCAACTTCATATCTAGAATCAACCCAAACAGACTTGTCTCGACTTCATGTACAATTACTGTGATATAATTGTAGTTTCTTCTAATGTCTTCAGCCCCTCAATTTTGGATACTCCCACATACTCTTTAGTTTTCTTCCCTTCTCTATTTACACCTAGTTCATAAGTGATTATATCCAGTCACCTGCATTTAATTATTTTTCTAGTACTGAGGATTGAACCCAGCTACACTCCAAGCTACACTCCCAGCCTTTTTTATTTTTTTAATTTTTTTTTGGTGCATTGTAATCATATATCTTAATGAGGTGAAAGCTGGGAGAGGTATACATGCACACAGAAATAGGGTCTTTTTTCAGTTCACAAAAGAAGAAATACAAATGGATAATAAATGTATAAGGAAATGTTCAATATCATTAGCATAGAGATTCAAATTGAAACTACCCTGAGATTTCACCTAACCCCAAATAGAATGGCAATAACCAAAAACACAAACAACAACAAATGCTGACAAGGATGTGGAAGAGTGGAAACTCTAATACATTGTTCGTGGGATTGCAGAATAGTGCAACCATTTTGGAAAACAGAATGGAGGATCCTCAGACAAATGGGAATGAACCTACCATATGATCCAGTAATACCACTTCTGGGTATCTACCCAAATGAAGGGAAACAAAACTATCAGACCAATGCCTGTATATCTATGTTTATAGCCACAGAATTCACAATTGCCAAACTATGTAACCAGCCAAGATGTCCATCAAGAGATGAATGGATTACAAAACTATGGGATATGTACACAGTGGAATTTTACTCAGCCATAAAGAAGAACAAAGTCACATCATTCGCAGGGAAATGGATGGAACTGGAAAACATTATGTTAAATGAGATTAGTCCATCACAAAAAGTAAAAAATTGTATACTCTCCCTAATATGCAGAAGCTAAGGAGAAAGTAGGTCATAAGAGGAACTCTAGATGAAGAAGGAGAAACCTTAGATGAGCAAAGAAGGTGACTTAACTGAAGATGATCGGGGGAGAGAAACACCCTAATGCACAAGATGTACATTCACAAACATATCAAAGTCAACCATTAAAATGAACATGAGAAGGAGGGAGGGGGATGCAATGGCTGCCTTATAAGCAGGGCTTTGAGCAAGGACTCAGCCCCTGCTAAAATCACGCAAGGCATGAAAGAAGGGACGCGTGGCATTACCCACTTTGTATAATTATATTCTGGAAATTTGGGGTGCTTTGGGTTTTGCTTCCACATTAATTATACGGACTGTGAGTCATTCAGAGGTAGCTGAAAAGAACAATGCCTTGATCTGGCTCAGAGATATTCATTAAATCTCAACAAATATCAGCAAGCTTCAGGAACTTAGGTTTACTATCTATAAGTAAAGAAAGCTTTAAGACAGAAAGCTTGCCCAGCTTCCTGCTTCCCTACACTTACTAACCACCTTCTAGCTGTCTGAGCAAATAGGAAAGATTTAATCTAATGAATAGAGTCTCCTCTCCGCTATTAACCTTTACCCCTGCTCCTCTCCGCTGTTAACCTTTAATCCTGCTCTCTACTAAAAGAATTTTCATTTACACTTTGTAAACTTTTGCTGTTCTCCTAATCTTAGCAAATACTATGGGAAAGCTTTTCTGGTTAAAGATGTACCCATTCAACTTTAGGAAAAAACAAGACTAAAAATTTCTGTTCTGTATACCTTGTTGTAAAAGATATAAAACCCAGTCGTGACATAGAATAAACAGAGGCGTCTTGAACATACATGGTGTGTAAGCGTACTCTCACAATCTCGTCCTCAATCCCCACCTAACAAGGGACCCCCGACCTCTGCTGCATCAAGGGCTGGCCTCCCTGCAGGGGGAAGAAATGGGGCAGGAATTGGGGAAGGGTTAAATGAGAGATGTGTGCATGTATGCCTTTACCAGCTTGTACATAACAAAGATGTATGATTACAATGCACCAATAAAAAAATTTAAAAATTAAAAATAAAAAAGAAACAGGGTCTTACTAAATCACCACGCATCTCTCTAAGTTACTTAGGCTATCCAGACCTGCAATCCTCCTGTCTCAGCCTCCTATGTATTGGGATTACAAGCATACTCTCCTGTCTTTAAATATCATCTACACACAAAACTGAAAACTCACATAGCCCAACCTATACCTAACTTCCTGCCTGACATTTCCTTTAAAATGCCCAGCAGACATCTCAGACTTAACATATCCCAGTCTGAGTTCCTATAATCTCTTCAAAGCAGCTCCTTATGTAGTTTTCCTTCATTCAATAAATTCATGTTTTTCCATTGCTCAGTCAGAATTCTTGGAAAAAACTTTGATTTATCTTTCTACATTCCACATATAAATCCTTATTAACTCTATCTTCAATATACATCCACAATTGGACACTTCTAATCATCTTCACTGCCACCATACCGGTCCAGAACACCATAGTATCTTTACTGAGTTACTGTATGACTTCTAACAGTCTCCACAGTCCTGAGCTTGGTCCACCTTACCGCTTTCCCCATCCCCTCCTTTCACTCCAAAACATACTAGTCTCCTAAGAGTAGCCAGAATGATCCGAATAGATGTAAAATTAGAAACATGCTACTTTTATATACAAAACCATTCCATAGCTTCCTATCTCAATCAGATTACAAATTAAGGTCTTTACTAGCATGTTCAAGGTCCTTCATAATCTGGCCTCAATACTTCTCAGACTTTATGTATTGTTATTTCCTTCTGATCCTTTCCTTGTAAAGCCTTTTTAATATTCTCTAATTTACCAGGCACATCCTCACCTCAGAGCCTTTACACTTCACATTTCCTCTGACACTCTTATCTCAGATATATCTATGGCTTCCTTCCTTCCCATGTTCCTTCAGTTTAAGCTTTCCTGGCTACCCTCTCTAAAATATTACACATATACTTCTCACATGTTCCTTCCATATGTTATTTCTCTCACCTCATAGATAGTGTTGAGTAAATAATACTTGCACACTCCAGAATGTCAATTCCAGAACCAAATCGAGGAAGCAATTACACACCAAACAAACAAACAAATAAAACTAACCACAAAATTCTGAAAATTTATATATGCGTGAATCTTGGACGTAGGTGAAGAAGTCAATTCTGAGAAAGCTAACCCAAGAAGGATGAGTAAAAATGTGAATTTAAATATACCAATATGAGTAAATGTAACAGAAATTCTTGATGTAATGTGCTAATTCTAGCAAATGGGAGTGGTTTGGTTGGCAAAATAAAACACATGAAAAACTAAGTTGTATCACTAAAAATTATCTGATGTAAATAGCAAAGCATAGTCAAAGACATGGTGAGATCAATATGCTGGAACATATTTATGATGTGTTACCCACCCACTCAGCCCAGAACTATTTTTTCCAAGGAATTTTTGAAGACACTCCCTTACCAAGAGCTTGAGGCAACATTGGTGAGTTTTCATTGTGGAATACAGGAACTTTCTGGGTCTAATTTACAAAGGCAAGGGATGGTGACAGGAGATCTTACAATTGGAATTAAAGCCATTCTTGTAATAGGGATGGGAGAATCCCAGAATGGCAAAGGCCAATTAGTGGTGATTTAACTAGAACAAACAAAATATGCATAATTGCCATGTGAGGCATCAGGACTAGTGTCATAATCAGAAGGGATGACTGTAAAAATTTTTGGTTAAATGTTGATCAAATTTCTGAAAAAAAAAAAGGTGGGTAACCCATTAACATCCTTGATACTTGATTGGTAGGCCTATTGATCGGAGCTACAACTTGAACCATGAAAACATATCTGAAGTAAGAAAGAGCTTAATTAGAGACAACCTTTGGTATGTTTAAGATTGGAGTAGACTTTATCAGACTTTATGCCCTGTCATTCTCTCATCAACACTTTAAGGATACATTATTACCTTGCCGCTCACCATTGTGCACATCAAGAAATGGCTTTGGAGGTTAAAGTGATGTGTCTGAATTTATAAAGCTGGCCAATGAAAGAACAAATAAATGATTTCCTCTACTTGACTTTCCTAAAGAATACCAAGATAGCTCTGGCTTTGTTATCTAATTCAATGAAGAGACTCATTTATAGTCTCTGACCTGGAGCAGGAAGTGATCCTTGAGATCATATACCTTATATGACATTTACAGATGAGGAGACTATACATAACTTGTTCAAGATTATCAATGGAAGTCTGGAATTTAGCTTGTAGTAGTTCCATGAAACTAAACTACTAGGGAAGAGTAGAGTCATTGAGAATTAACAGAGAACATTTACAACACTTGTCAAGATGGGATGTTATAACCCCTTATAGACACCACATATGCCAGTATGTGTTTGATTGATTCTAATGCTCAAGGGATGGCACTGTAAGAATATATTTCCTTAAAAACATGGTTTTGAGATAAAATAGGAGAAATAAGTAGATAGAGAATATAACTTTGATATAAAACATAATACTAAAACTCCTCATATATTTATTCCTGAAACAGTTCTCTCTCCCAAATTCCTGAGAGATTTGAAAATCTTAAAGTTAACCAATAAATCTATAATTACCCTAAGCACTGTTGGAAAGACATATATGGTATCTTGAAAAATCTATAATTTAAGGACTTTCCAGGTTACCTATTGATTAGATAATGTAGAATATGATCAGCCTAAGGATCCAGATGACCAGACCACCATAAATTGGCTTATGATCATCAAACTGAAGTCATCCTCACATATAGTCCCCTGCCTACCCTTTGCCAAATTTCCTCTAAAAGAAGAGCCATGAACCCACGGAATGTATCCAAGACAGCCTACATTTTCCCTTGAATGTGTGCTTCTTGCTTTTCTAAATAAATCTCTATTTATGCTTCTGACTGGCACCTTCTACAACTCTTTTGCATCATATAAGCCAAGTACCCTGCTGATCTTGAGTTGTGTTCTCTTTCTTCTCCAACTAGGAACTCCTTCAGACCCTTCACAGAATCAACCCTTCTCCAGTGACAGTTTGATCCTATTTCAGAATAGCATCTGGAACAACCTGCATACATTTTATTTCAAATCTTTCTAGCCTATCTGCATGGTCCAACTGATATATGTATTCTTTATATCCAGAAATGAAAAAGAGAACAAATCATTGGATACTACAGACAAAACATATGCAAACAATGATATGTAGCAATAAATACCACTATTATGTGTAATTATAATGTGTCAATAAAAAATTCAACACCTCAAAAGTAAAGATGAAATTAGAACCAATCATCCATACTTTTATTTTTTAATCCTTTTTTTTTTTTTTTTTTTTTTTTGCGGTACTGGGGATTGAACTCAGGGGCATTCTACCTCCGAGCTATACCCCAGCCCTATTTTTTTATTCTTTATTTTGAAACCGAATCTCACTAAGTTGCGGGGTGCCTCACTAGGTAGCTGAGGCTGGCCGCGAACCCGGATCCTCCGGTCTCAGCCTCCCAAATGCTAGGATTACAAGCGTGTGCCACCACGCTCAGCTATTTTTTTTTTTCTTTTTAACTCTAGTAAGGTACACCCTCTCTGGTAGATGTAGCTAATGATAAATACTTCTGGAATCAGATCTCATCTTCTTGGTCCCCATTTTTCCTATCCTGAGTAGAACAATTATTAGTGTGGTCATTATAACATAATTAGCATAACACCAAGCACAGCAGGTGTAATCTGTGACCTACTCTTAAATATTTGTGTCCTCTTCCCCCTATAACTTCTATCAATCAGCATGCTTGCTGCTAAATAAATTCACTTTATGTCCTATGTATAATTCTTATATCTTCCTATGATCTTTTCAGAATATTAGGATTCATATATTTACTGCACAACTGGACTATATTTCTTGATGAATTTAACAAATTAAAATAATCATGTGAATGAGTATAAACCTTCTTAATAAAGACATAAGGTCAAAACTGTGCATAGAAACTGAGTCCTATATACCACTGTAATGAATTCAATAGTTTTGTGTTTTCTTGGCATCCAGCTTAAAGGTGAGTTGGGCTTTCTCATACCAAAATCAGGGATTAGTCACTGTTAACAATTCCCAGTGTCTGTCTCCTTATTGTAGTTGATTCAGATATCCTGTACAAATGCCTCTTGGGGAACACCTCCCTACGTGTCAACTAGATATAACCTACCTGATTCACCCCACTGACGCCATACCAGTGCTGCATGCACTGCCTGCATATGTTTCAGTGACATGGAATTCATGTCTGCTTCTCTAAACTCAAGAGATAAAAACACTAACAATGTTTTGTATAAAATCTAGTGCTCTCACTAATATTTCTGAGAATTCCTGGGGGTTATATCTTCATGGTTACTCTGGCTCTGTCTGGTTTCCCCCATTAGACTATTGATGTCTTTGGCATCTGATCTCATAACTATTCCTCTGCCCTCTGCTCTGTGACAAAGACATGCAAAGCAACATCTTTTCTCTGAATACTCCTACAATTATTCACCCATACTATTTGTATATGTAATACGTCTAACGTGGTATTTGGAGTAATAGAGAAATTTACTTATGTGGACCCTTAAAATTTTTAAACTTAATATTAGATGTATTAGAATATGTCTATTAGAATATATCTAATATTAAGTATCACTACTTACATTTATTTGAACTGCCTTTAGTAATCTTTTACTGTCCATTCCTCCCACCGATGTCTTCCATGTCACTTGGCCATTTCTCTGCTCCTTCATCCTCTCTTTCTTCTCACTCTACTATTCTTTTCCTAATATTTGTACATTGCTTTTGTTATTATCACTTTATTAGCTCTTTCTCTTTTTACTTTCTTATAATCCGTGCATTTAAATTTTCATGTGATGCTGAGAAGTAGTTTCTCAAGGTATTTTATAAAGACAATTTCACCTCATGATTTGTAACCTGACAGAAATAAGGTTCAAACCTTGGTCAGCCAGATTGGAAAGTCCATATGTTTTTGAGTACATCATGTAATAGTATATGGCTTTTCTAGTGCAATTAGTAATTTATTGTTTTATATTTGGGATTTTTTCAAACCTCTCTCAGGAGAAATTATTCAAAATCATAAATTATTAAATTGAATTTCCTATATATTGGTTGAACATTCAATTCTGTTATCTTATAATTGGGGCTATTTCCTGGCAATAGGGCAGCCCTCTATTAAAAACACTAATTTTAAATAAACTTAAATTATTCTATTAAATACCTGCAGTGTAGAAAATCCAGAAGTAAATGACACTAATTTATTTTTAATAAATAAATGAATTTCAGGAACAAAATACACTTCTTAACACAGCATTTTTTAATTTTGAAGTCTAAGTTTTTATTCCAATTTAATGAAAAATCTTACAAAAATACTAAAAGGTCTAACCAAAAAACAAAATTAAGTCCTTTCAAATCTTTGTTTTGAAATTCTGTAGAGTTAATTTTCATATTGAGCTGTCAAGAAGGTATTTAAGTACTTATTACCTTCAGACAAAGTAGCTCTATTTACATGGCTACTGTCAACACGTGAGTTACTGAATCAGTTTGTAAAATGCCCACAGAATATTTTATTATTTAACTTACTTCTTCAGGAAACACTTGAGGAAAAAAATACTGCCTATAAGTCCATCACATTAGCAAGGTTTGCTTTTACATATTCCAGGATGCATGCATGATTTAGAAAGCTATATTCAAGTCTGCAAAGAAGTATAGGTAAAAATATTTATTTAGGATCCTTCAGTCTATAAAAGTGTATAATTTTTGTTGAATTTACATTGGCAGATGTCAGACTCAACAGGAAAAAAAAAACAGAAATGATATGCATTATTGTCTAATCTTCCTCTATACAACCCCCAATGTCCAATTTTATGTAACAAAACAAAACAAAAAAATGTTCTATTTCTTTAGTATTCTGAATAGCAATTCAATAGTTCTATGCATGTGTGGATTGTGTTTTTGAAAGAAACACTAGTATAGAAATTTTATTTCTCCCTTTCTTCTATCCTGAAAAAGCTAGCAAGCTGCCAAAACAGAAATTCTGAAAACTGGAAATGTAATTCATGTTATTTGTTCAGCATATGGTCATTTTAGTGATTCACAAATAGCACCATGAATTACAATTGAAACTAAGAAAACAGATTTTGATAAAATAGGATTCATGTGGTATTCACAATAGTTTGGCTTCTCCTTAATTTGGTACCTTCTTTTCCTCCTCCTTCTCCACTTCACCCTTCTCTTTCCCCCTGCTCTTCCTTTTTCTTGTCAATGATAGCATTGATTTCAAATTTCACTCAAGGTTTATGAATAAAATGCTACATATCTTTAGAAAAGCTTTGGTCATATTTTTAGTTATTTTTAGGCAATTTTAGATAAGAACTCAAGTATAATTCATGTATATAATTACATTTATCTAGAAAAAAACTAAAAGAGTTTTGACAGGGCTCACCACTTTATGACAATGTCGATCTTTCTAACTTGTCAAGAGATTGGCAACAATTATAAGCATTTATCACAAACCAGGAAAAAAAACCCATTTAGTGGGTTTTTAATAAATGAAAAGAATTATGGTAAGGTCAAAATCTTTAATCATTTTTTTATTTTTAATATAATTTTGTTGGTGCATTGTAATTATACATCATCGTGAGTTTCAAAATGACACAAACATAAATACACGTAGCGCTGGGTCTGTTTCCCTCTGAATCCCATCCCACCACTTGTTAGTGAGGCTGGTAGTGATATATTCATATATGGACATAGCATTATTTGAACTGTTTCTTTTAACAGGCCTCCTTTTTCCCCACCTCACCTCCCTCCCCCAATCTCCTTTCACTATTCTATGGATCTCTCTCCTCATTTATCAGAAGTACTTTTTGTTTCCTATTTTCTCTCTAGCTTCCACAAATGAGAGAAAACATATGACCCTGAACATTCTGAGAATGTTGATGTCACTTAGCAAAGTATTCTCTAATTCCATCCATTTTTCTGGAAGTGAAATAATTTTGTACTTTTTTATGGCTAACCTAAAGCCAGCAGAAGTCAGAAAATTACTAAAATCAGAGAAATTTCAAAGAAGTAAAGAATAAAAAAAAATCAACAAAACCAAAAGCTGGATTCTCAAAAAAAATAAACAAGATAGATAAACCACTAGCCAACCTAACCAAAAGAAAGAATCAAACCAAATTACTAAAATAAGAGATGAAAAAGGTGATATTGCCACCAACAGCATGGAAAGCCAGGAGATTATCAAAAACTACTTTGAAAAACTATACTCCAACAAAATGGAAAACGTAGAAGAAATTGACAAATACATAGACACAACCTTCCTAAATTGAATCAAGAAGATACAGAAACTTTAAACTGACCAATAGCAATTAAAGAGATTAAAGCAGTAATAAAGAGCCTACCATCAAAGAAAATCCCAGGACCAGAAGGTTTCCCAGGTAAATTTTATAAAACCTTTATAGAAGAGTCAATCCCAACACCCCTCAATCTAGTCTATGAAATAGAAAGAAACGGGACTCTCCCAAATACATTCTATGAAGCCAACATCACATTAATACCAAAACCAAAAAAAGACAGCTCAAGAAAAGAAAGTTAAAGGCCTATATCACTGACAAACTTAGATGCAAAACTGTTATAAAATACTAGCAACATACATTCAAAATCACATCAAGAAAATTATACACCATGACCAAGTCCAGTTCATCTCAGTGATGCAAGACTGATTCAACATACAAAAAACAGTCCATGTAATTCACCACATAAACAGAACCAAAGACAAAAATCACATGACCATTTCAACAGATGCTGAAAAAGTATTTGACAAAATCTATTCATGCTAAAAAAGAAAAAAAAAAAAGCTGCAGAGAATCAGAATAGAAGGAACATACCTCAACATCATAAAGGCAATATACAATAAGATCACAGCCAACATCATACTGAATGGGGGAAAACTGTGAGAGTTCCCCTTTAAAACAGTAACAAGACAAGGATGTCCACTATCACCACTCCTTTTCAATATACTACTTGAGACTCTAGCTGGAGCAATAAAGTGAGAGAAGGAAATCAAAATAGGAAAATAAGAAAACCCAACAAACTCAACAAAAAGGCTTATAGAACAAATCAACAAATTCAGCAAAGTGTCTGGATACAAAATCAATCTTAAAAAATCAGAAGTTTTCTTGTATACCAACCATAAATCCACTGAAAAAGAAATCCAGAAAACATTTTCACTCATGATATCCCCCAAAACAATAGATTAGGAATAAACTTAACCAAGGAGGTAAAAGACCTCTACAAGGAAAATTATAAAACATTGAAAAAAAAATTGAAGAAGATCTTAGAAAATGGAGAAACCTCCCATGCTCTTGGATAGGAAGACTAAAAAATGGCCATTCTTCCAAAAGTGATCTACAGATTTAAAGCAATATCCATTAAATTACCAAGGTCATTCTTTACAAACATAGAAGAATCAGCCCTTAAATTTATTTGGAACAACAAAAAATCCAGAATAGCCAAAGTAGTTTTCAGCAATAAGAACCATTCAGGAGGCATCGCAATACCTGACTTCAAACTACACTACAAAGCCATAGTAATAAAAACAGTTATGGTATTGGCACAAAAACAGACACATAAACCAATGAAGAATAGAACAGTCAGAAACAAATCCACACACTTACAGCCAACTTATTTTTGACAAAGGAGCCAAAATTATAAAGTGGAAAAAATCCTTTTCAACGTATGGTGTTGGAAAAATTGGTTAACCATATGCAGAAAAATGGAAATAAATTCCACTTTCTCACCCTGCACAAGAGTCAATTCAAAATGGATTAAAGACCTGGAAATTAGACCAAAGACCTTGCAGCTACATGAAGAGGGCATAGATCCAACACTTCAACACACAGGCGCAGGTTAAAAACTTTCTCAACAAGACACAACAGGCACAAGAAATTAAAAGGAAGATCAATACATGGAATAGCATTAAACTGAAGAGCTTCTGGGCAGGAAAGGAAACTATCAAGAACCTCAACAGAGAACTGCCAGAATGGGAGAAAATTTTTGGCAGCTACTTCTCTGATAGAGGACTAATATCTAGAATATACAGAGAACTCAAGAAACTCACCACTAATAAAAACAAATAACCCAATAAAAAAATGTTCAAGTATGCCTCTAATCCCTGCCCTTGGAAAGCTGAGACAGGAGGATTGAAAGTTTGAGGACAGCCTTATTAAGTAAGACTCATCAACCTAAAGAGACCCTGTTTCCAAATAAATAAAATCAGGCTGGAGGTATAGCTCAAAGGTAGAATGCCTCTGGGTTCCATCCCAGTACCACAAAAAAGGGGGGGGGAGGAAGTGAACTAAATAGTACTTTACAAAAGAAAAAATACAAATGGACAATAAATGTATAAAACAAAAGTTCAACATCATTAGCATTTAGAGAGACGCAAATCAAAACTATCCTGAGATTTCACCTAACCCCAATTAGAATGTCAATCATTAAAAACACAAACAACAACAAATGCTGGTGAGGATGTAGAGAAGTAGGAACGCTAATACATTGTTGGTGGGATTACAAATTAGCCCAACCACTTTGAAAAACAGTATGGAGGATCCACAGAAGATTAGGAATGAATATACCATATGACTCAGCAATATCACTTCTGGGTATCTACCCAAAAGAATGGAAATCAAAGTACTATACTAAAGCATGTATATCTATGTTTATAGCCACATAATTCACAATTGCCAAACTATGGAACCAGCCAAGATGTCCATCAACAAACTATGGGATAGGTTCACAATGGAATTTTACTAGCCATAAAGAAGAACAAAATTATGTCATTTGCAGGGAAATGGATGGAATTAGAGAACATTATGCTAAGTGAGATTAGTCAGTTACAAAAAGTGAAAAGTCAGATGTTTTCTCTAATATGCAGAAGCTAGGGAGAAAAAGCTAGGGAGAAAATGGGCCATAGGAGAGACTCCTGACAAAGAAGGAGAAACCTTAGATGAGTAAAGAAGATAACCTGATGGAGATGGGAGGGGGGAAGAGTGAAACACCACAATGTACATGATGTATATTCACAAACCTGTAAGTCAGTCACTGTGCTGAACATAAGAAGGGAAGGAGGAGGAAATGGGATGGGAATTGGAGAAAAACTAAAAGAGTGATGCGTGCATGTATGCCTCTACCATCCTGTATCTCATCAAGATGTGTGATTACAATGCACCAATAAATTTTTTAAAAATCCATTGTGTATATATACATTTTATTTACCCATTTATCAGTTGATAGATTAATCATTCACTTTTTTCAATTAACTTTTCTCTTTTAATTAAACATTCATTTTGCTTTCTTTTTTCCTCCAAAAATTTGGATTTAGTTGTGGTTCTAGAAAGAGCTCAGTGGTTTACTTTAGGCTGAATAAACTTAAAATTCACTAAATATCAGCATAAAAATTTTTAACAAAGCTGTCTGCATCTGCATATGAACATATTTCTAATTCCCATAAACTTAATCTACTAAATAAGGCTAGTTCAGAATTTCTCTTGGCAGATGAGCAGAGAAAAAATTAAAGCAATTTGGTTTTTTGATCGTGTAAAAATATTCTACCTTTGTGCAGTGTACTGTAACATCCTTTATATACAGATCTGAAAAATAATACAATTAGTAACTCTAGTGACTTATTTTAATGGAATGAAAATGTGGTCATCACATTTGTGAATGATTCAGATAAATTCATGTACATGCAATATATCACATGTGTGAAACAAATCAAACACAAGAAACATAATCTCCTTATTCTGGGATAATAAATGGAATATGAATGCAGCATGAATAGCATATAATTAACTGCTTAATTATTTGAAATGAATGTGTAATTACAAACATAAAAAAAGAAAAACATGGAGGCAAAATACTTGTTTACTTAAAGATGTCCTTCAGGCAACCTTGTGAAAAATTTTCCCACTAAATCCAATGAAGAAACTGAAGAAAGTAAAACATAAATGCCAAAATATAAATTATTATATATTAATTCAACAAACATTTATTGAATTTCACACAAAGTTTAAAATGACAGAATCCCTGCAGTCCTACCGCTCTCCAGGTACGAGAGAGACATGTACACAAACAAGAAGTGTGATGTCATAGCTAAAGTGTTGGCAGAAGACAGTGGGATTAAAAAGTGGAAATAATCATACCCACAGATGTCACTGGATTTTCATAAAATAGGCTAATTTTGAGCTGAGTAACAAAAAGTCACAAGGATCTTCTTAGACAGTTGCAGGGGAAAGTGGTTGCAATGTTGTGAAAAGGAAAACAACAAACATTATTATCATATTTTGGAAGACTTCTAAATGTTTCAGCACAGCTGGAGTAAAAACAAAGACACAATAACAGTTTGCCCATTCTATGAAGGGTATTGAACTATCAAAAGATTTTTACTGTTTTTAATGTCTGTTTAATTCCTATCATCAATGGGAATATGAAAATGAGGAAAAGAGAAAGAAGAACATCTAACCTACTTTACATTCCACCATCAAAGAATCTGTGGCTTGACCACCTCTTCTCGACCACACCCAGTAGCTGGCAGTGCTCCTGATCTTAGGAAGTGGGGAGCACATCAACTATCCCCAACTCTCCTGGGGCCAACCACACTTCCCCAAATGCTTATCAGACTTGTCTCCACTTACTTTTTTCAGCAATGCATTTTTCTCTATCTTGCTTGCTTCCAGTTGATTACATTTTCCCAAGACCCTGGCAACCATGCCTCCGATTTTGTGGTCTGTGCTTATCATTTTCTAGTCTTGGAACCACTGATAAAGGTAGAGTTCTTTTCTCATTATTATTATGTCCTGCTCTTAGTTTTCTTCTAACATATTGATCAGTTCTTGAGGAAGCATGTAGAAGTTTGTTCTTAATAATAGCTTTGCCAAAAACTCCAGAGTAATTTTCTTCTCTTAGTTCAGAATAAGTACAAGTGAGTGTCATGCTAGGTCAATAGGTACTATTTAAATTGGTTTCTCAAAAAATGTCAGTTTTCATTGATTGTGAGCAAAAGATGCTATTTGGCAGCATACTCGCTAACTCTGGATGTTATTTATTTATTTATTTATTTTTGCAGTCAAGGGATTTTAAAGAGAGGTGATGATAAAATCAGGATTGCACTTTATAACTATCACTCTTCCCACAGAGTGGGGTAGTGGGAGGAGTAGGCTAGTGCAGGGTCAGCGAGACAAGATATGTGGTTAGCAAAATAGTCTGGATGAGAAAATATAATAAAGCAGGAAGAAGAAGTGAGAAGGAAAAGAATTTGAGGGATGATAAGATAAGAAAGCACAAATATTTTAATCAAGAACATGTTGTTAAGATAAAATTGAAAAATAATTTTGAAAATTACTGCTTATCTACAAAGCTCTCTACACAAATGAGTTCATATAAATCTTACAACAAAGTTATGTGTTTTTCCTCATTTTTTTCAAATTTGTAAAATAGGTTAAAGTACACATTTGGAAAATTGTGCTGTATGGATTCTACCCATTCCCACCCTTATGAGACTATGTTCTTACCCCACACCATACCGTACTGAAATTATGACAACTTTTTCAACTTGAGTATCTAGGTGATGAGTCTCCAGTAACCAAACTAAAAAAAAAAAAAAAAAAAAAAGATTAAGAGCCAGTACAGAGCTGGGTGTGGTGACACACACACAAGCTGAGACAGCAGAATTGCAGGTTCAAGCCCAGCCTCAGAAACTTAGCAAGACTCTCAGTAAATTAGTAAAACTCTGTTTCCAAACAAAAAAATTTTAAAAAGGCTGGGGCTACAGTTTGGAGGTAAACTGCCTTTGGATGCAATCTCCAGCAACATACATACACACACACACACACACACACACACACACACACACACACACACACCAGCCAATACAGGAAAAAAATAAATAAATATAGCCATGCACTAGATGTGAAATGCTAGTAAGACATACAATTATACAAGTAAGCACATACAGCGAAATGTGGGTTTCGAATTTGAGAGAGAAAGCTGAATCATAAATTTTAAAATTTGTTGGTGGCTGGGATAAACCAAATGGTTTCCCAATAAATCTAAATCATAAAGTAAGATAAACCTTTGTGAATTTTATATATCAAATATATGAGTAAAGCAAACATTCATCAATATGAATTTTTCCTCTCAAATAAATAAATCACTTCAAGGAAGATAATAACTAATCTAGGCACTATGCCAAGAACATTCTGTTCATAGTAGAAAAGAAAAGGATGGAGGGAGAAGGCAGAGAACAATACCTTGTAAAGGAATGATATTTGCAATATGTAAACTTAAGAAAAATTTCTTTTAGGAGTGATATTTGAGAATATGTTTGTATATATCTACACATATATACATTATACATACATATATACATATATATGAACCTTGTTATATTTATAAATTATGGCAAAAAAGAAAAAAAGGAAGAGAGGCTCTGTTCAGGCATGACGTGTTAGAATTTGGCTAATTTGTCATCTTTAGCCAAAAACAACATAGTGAATTGAATTCACTCTGAACTTTAGGCAAATGGCCATGGCTGACAAATCACTGGGTTTAGAAATTTTTACATATTTTTAATGAGTCAGTAATCCTTATTAAGTCAATGATAATACAGTCCATTTTTCTTACTCACAATTTTCATCTTATTGCTTTTCCAGATTAGAACATTTCTACATAGCAGCTTATGGAATTGATAATTCATTTACCCTAGTTTGTGATTTATGATATAATTTGGCTTTTGAAACTCTTGAATTGCTCATTTTTCTCCTTGCATGTTTTTCATTGGACAAATCAAACTCTTTTCTGCAGTGTTAAAAGTAAGACATTCTATTTATAGTCTCTGGTTGTTGCTTTCACCTTATTAATATCTATATTTTAAATGGTTTTTCACACAAATATTTTAACTTTATCAATATTTATATTTACCTCCAAACTAACAAAAATAAGCGGGCTCTCTCCTCCTGGCCCACCATCACATCTCAACCCTTTGCTCCGTAATGTAATCTAGCATTTTAGTTTTAGATTGTCACAGATTGCTTTTGTTTTCATTTCTTAAAAAAAAAAAAGCATAACAGCCAATTATGGAACCAGCCCAGGTGTTCCTTCAACAGATGAATGGGTTATGAAACTGTGATCTGTACACATAATGGAATTTTACTCAGCCATAAAAAAGCACAAAAATTATGTCATTTGCAGAAAAATGGATGGAACTAGAGAATACTATGCTAAGTAAGATTAGCCAATCTCAGAAAGTGAAGGGTCAAGGGTCATTTGTTTTCTCTCTTACGTAGTAGCTAGAAAGAAACTGGGAAACAAGAGTCTTCAAATAAATGAGGAGAGATACCAGTAGAATAATGGAAGGCGGCTTGGAGAGGGAGGAGGAGTAAAGAAGGAGGAGACTTGATGAAGGAATCAGTTCAAACAGTACTATGTATGTTCATGAAGCGATCAACACCAATTTCATTATGATGATGGGGAGAAGGAGAGAGCAAGGCAAGATCTAAAGGGAAACACACTGGGTGCTGTGTCCATGTATGATTCTACCACACTAACCCTCAAAGTGATGTATGGTGACGTATGGTTGCAATGAACCACTAAAAGCATATTTTAAGAAATCAGAATAAACCCTATTTGACTTGAAGTCCTTAAACCTTTTAATCTCTGAGTTATCTGGACCAGGTACTGAAACATTAAAACTTTTCCTTGTACAGTATTTCTCCTGGAACTGCATTGACCTTAGGAATCAATGTTTCCTTACCCACATAACTGTCACTGTTTTCTCTTGTTTCTTCCCATCAGCTTTTAATCAAATCATCAAGAGGACTGACTGAGAGATGGTCAAGCTTTTAGTCACACATATATAATATATAACTTAAATTTAAAACATTTTGCAGTTGCTGTTTGCTTCAGTGTGTTTTCATAGATGGAATAAAAAGAAGAGGAACCAAGGGAAAGAAAAAAATTAAACTTGTTCATGAACTAGGGGCTGGCAAAGTTTTTCTCTAAAGAGCCCAATAGTAAATGCTTTCACCGTTGCTGGCCATAAGGTGTCTTTCACAACTCCTCAGCTCTGCCCTAGGAGTTTGAAAACAACCATAGATGATACATAAATGAATAAATGAGGATGTGTTCCAAAAAAAACTTTAAAAACAAAAATAAGTAGTGGATAGACTTGGCCATGGGCTGTAGTTTACCTTCTCTGCACTGACCTTTTTTCCATTCCAAATTTACAAAAACATAATCACAGCAGTTTCTCTTACTAAACTAAAAACCTACATTTGCATTTCTCATTTTATTCTCCAGAATAATTTTTACAATGCCTTCTGTACAAAGTGTGCACAAAATCAAAATGACCCTTCCTTCCTTGTTTCTCTCCTTCCTTCCTTCCTCCTCCCCCACCCCCTTCTCTCTTTCCAGTAATCTCATGGGGGTTCTCTATGGCTTCTACTTGCTTTGTGTAGGAACTGATTTGTATTTACTAAGGTGGCCAGACTTTTTTAAATGCACATCTCTGTGGAATTTATCACCTCTTGAGTTCTTCAAGGGTGGTCCCTAACTTCCCAGTCTCATCTTTTAGATAGTTCCAAAATTCTCAGAATTGGTTCAACCTGAAAAGTCACTGAGCCCTCTATTCTGGTCCTCCTGGGAGACAGGATCTGTCCAAGTGCAGCATATTCCTGGCCCTTGCTGTGCTCCACAAGATATCCTTTGTTACCCTAAGCAATTCATCATGTGTGGTACAGAACATATCTCAGTTTCTCTAGACCTGCCAGAAATGTGTCAAAGCTAATTTTGTTCTCATTACTATAACATACCTTATTAATTTATACCACTAACTTATTTACACAGAATGGGGCATTGAATAGCCTTGCATCCTTTGACTGATTAACATAAACACAATACTATTACTCAAAAAGTTGAAAAGACTTTTGCCGTGAAATGTGTAACAACTGTGTGGATATGCTCCAAAAACTCTGATTTTGAATATCTTGCAAAAAAATAAAATCCAAACCAAGTTTATATTGAGAAAATTATGAGTCAAAATTAATTTTATGCCTAAGATACATTTTCTACAATGTTTGACAAACAATGGAAACTGCACAAAAATAGAATAGTGTTGTAATAATATGCTTTTTCCATTATATGATTTTACTAACATATTGGAAAATTATATATATTTCTATAATAAAAAGATTTGAACATTTTCTTCAATTAATTTAGTGTCTTCAACGACTAATTTTGTACTGACCTTTTTTTTGTGGTACTGGGAATTGAACCCAAGGGCATTCTATCTCTAACCTACACTCTCAGTCCTATTTTTTATTCTTTATTTTGAAACAGGGTCTCATTAAATTGCAGAGGGCCTCATTAAGTATCTGAGACTGGCCATGATCCTGAATCCTCTGGTTTCAGCCTCCCAAGTACTGTGTTTACAACATGTTTAGCTGGGCATGGTGGCACATGCCTGTAATCCCAGTACTTGGGAGGCTGAGACAAGAGGATTGCAGGTTCGAGAACAGCATCTGCAACCTAGTGAGACACTCAACAAAAACAACAGCAACAACAAAAATAGAAAGGGCTGGGGGTGTAGCTCAGAGGTAGAATGCCTCTGGGTTCAATCCTCCATACCACAAAAGAAGGAGGCAAAGGAAGAGGAAGAGGAGAAAGAGGAGGAGGAGAAACATGTTTAAATGTTTAAAAGATTTTAAAGATTAAAAAAAAAAATGCGCACACACACACTTGCGTCTATTCTTCTACCTCTCTTCTTCTCCAACTACATTTCTTGAAAAAGTTATCAACTGACCCTGTTCCCCTTCATCTCACTCCTAGTTTAGCCCACTGCAATACAGCCTTCTCCCCTACCATGCCACCAAAACCACAATTGTCCTGGTAACTGGCGAATTCTTTTTACCTGACCTGCAGAGGAGTGTTCACCATTTGTTTCACCACTCCTTCCTTGAAACACTTTCTTTCACTGACTTTCATAATTCTGACTTAATTTCCTCTCTGATTTGTTTTTAAGGCCCTCTTCTTCTGCCTGCTTTCTCAATATGAAATATTTCCCCACGGTGTACTCTTAAGCAACTTTCTCTTCTTGCTTCTCCAAGAAGAGAAAAATCACTCTGCCAGTGATTTTTATCAACTTCTATGGTTATAAATCTTATTCTTTATGGTTGGATTTCTTCATTGAGCCCCAGACTAATGTGCATTCCTACCTATTGGACATGGCTACTTTGGTGGCTTCTGGGCATTTTAAGCTCAGTGCATCCCAAACTGAACTTACATTCCCTTCTCCTCTAACCAACTTTTCCTTAGATGTTCTCTTTCTTAGTGGTTGACATCACCCTCCAACTAGTTTTCCAAGCCAGAAACTTGAGTGATTTTGCCCTTGAATTTTTCTACCCTTCAGTTTGATAGTTAGTTAAAAATTAAATTTTGATCTGTGGATGTAGCCCAGTGGTAGAGCACTTGCCTAGCATATGCAAGGCCAGCAATTCTATCCCCAGCACTGCAAAATAAATAAATTAATTAATTAATTTTGTTTAATCTACCTCCTAATATTTGTTCTTTTTCCTACACCCCATCACTGTCCTATTCTCAATCACCCTAATCACTCACTTGGGTTATCTTCTAACTCGATTAAAGTTTTTCCCCTAGGTCATTCTCTACAATGCAGCAACATATTACTGATCACCTAAAGCCCAATTTATAACATGGCACTGGTTGTTGGGTGCTCTAAGAGCTCAGGAAGGGCTCTTATAGTCCTTCATGTTTGTTTAGCCTCATCTTTTGCCACTTTCCTATACCGAGCACCATCCATACTAAGCCATATTAAAGGATTCATAGTAGAATTCTTTTGTGTCTACTCTCTCTTCCAGAAACATTATTAGCTCTCTTCATCACCCAAGTAGCTTCTGGTCTTCATCCTTCGGGTTTCAGCTTATTTATCACTTTCATGTCCACCAGAAATTCTTTCTTGGCCCAATCCCATCACTCAGATCAGCAAGGTATTCCTGCCATAAGCTCCCATACTACCATATTTTCTCTAAAAATGCTTACTCATCACACTTTATTACTTGTTTGATGTCTTTTCCTAATCTCTCTAAACTTTATGATCTACATGGTTGGAAAACCATCATTGGTAATACCAAACGGGCGATCCTCCACCCCAGGGAGGCGTCCTGGAATAAAATGTAGATACATAAAAGAACACAAATTTTTCACTTAACCTTTCTGTTTATTTGCTTAAAGAAGATACATTTCCAGAAGGGCACTGAGTAATTTTTTTTTGTCTGAAAAACCACATAAGTTCAGGAACCTCTGCGTAACTATGTGAATAAATAATAATGAATAGACAAATTGAAATGGTGTCTTTCTTCACAAAGCTAGTAATATAATAAAAGATATATAATATATACATATATATACGATTAGATGAATCTGTTAAATAAATAACACAGTTGAGAAATATTTTATCAACTAAAATCAAGTTCTTTGAAAGACAGGGTCCCAGAGTAACTGAAGGTATAATCAGAGGAGGGACATGGCAGAATATCATTTGAAATGTTTTTAAAATTTTCTTTCTGCTACATTAAAAATATAAAATAAAGCAACAGTAGAAGGAAACATGATCACCAGCAACGGAAATAGAGGATATTTACTAGATATTTCATATTTTATTACTTGAACTAGAAAAAAACTCAGTTTAAAAGAAGGTAAAGATCTTTACTTAAAAAAAAAAAAAGTCTGGGTATGGTGGCACATGCCTATTTTGCTAGTACATAGGAGGCTGAGATCACAGGTTTAAAGCCAGCCTCAGCAAATTAGCAAGAACCTGTTTCAAAAGTAAAATAATAATAATAAAAATAATGATAATAACAATAAAAAGAGTTGAGTATGTAGCTCAGAGGTAGAATGCCCTCAGGTTCAATCCCCATTATCAGGAACAAAAGAAAAAAAAAAGAAATATGTAAATCTTGTGAAACCTTTGAATACCTGACAAGATGAATTTTAGAATAGTTAGTTCCATTCCAAGTATTCTATTCCTGGCATCCAAGATTCTGTCTTTAGAGGTAGAAACAAAGCGTCAATTTCTGTTTATTTTTCATTTCCTCTCACATAAAATCAAATGTTTAGTGCTTGCAGCATTTATGGAGAAGCCCTGGAGAAGGACTCACCCTCTGTAGCTGACTAGATCAACCTCAAAGTCACAGCAGTGGGGACTGAGCATGTCAATGATTGTCTTCTGTGATATCTCTGTAACAAATAGTCATTTATGGAACCAGTCTAGGTGTCCATCAACAGATAAATGGATCACAAAGCTTTGATATATACACAGAATGGAATTTTACCCAGCTGTGAAGAAGAACAAAATTATGTCATTTGCAGGAAAATAAATGGAACTAGGGAATATTGTGCTAAGTGACGTCAGGCGGTCTCAAAAAGTGAAGGATCAGCTGTTTTCTCTAATACGTGAAAGCTAGAGAGAAATTGGGAATCAAAAGGGACTTCAGATAAATGAGGAGAGATATCAGTAGAATAGCAGAAGGAAATTAGGTGAGGAAGTTGAAGATGAGGAAAGAGTTCAAATAATTCTATGTACATATACAGAGTTATCAATACCAATCTCAATAATATGAAAGAAGAGGAGAGGGCTGGGTAGGACCATGAAGGAAACACACCAAGTGCTGTGTGCATGTAGGTTTCTACCACTCTGAACTTTATTATGATGTGTAATTACACTGCCCATTAGAAAAAAAAAAAAAGGAGGGGAGGGAATTTCAAGAGAAAGAAGCCTAAGAAGGTCTAGGATCAGCAAAGTAACTTCTTGGGGAAAAAGAGAAATGAGGATCATAAAGGAAGACAGAGAACAAATAAATTGTGTTTGTTTGTACCATGCACTGTGCCTGCTTGTTATCAAAAGAGTAAACAACAGACAAGATGCAACAATACCTTGGCAGAACTTGGGATCGACATATACTGCCTTGAGGACAGGCATTACAATATTAGCTACCACCACATTTTTCAATACCTTCTATGCCATAGAATAAAACAAAAGCTAGTTCTGCACACAGAAGCTACACTGAAGGAAACACTGCCTGTGACAGGGCTCGCCATCCTAACAACTTTAGTTATGTAAGAGATGAATAGCCAGCTCCTAATTAACTTGCGAAATGTGGAGGTCAGCAAATGCCAAAAAGAGTAATTTGCAGATGTACATTTTCTTCCTGTGTGGAATAACAAAAATAATTCCCATGATCCAAGACTAGACTGGGTGAAAATATTTCAGGACTTGGAAGATTATCTGCCTTTGTCTTCAGCATTCAAGGCAACCATGGGATTGTACAACTCTTGCACCAGTGGGGATCCTAACTAGTTGCTTGGATGTAGCAGTGAATAAACAAGTGACTAGATGATTTTAAAATGCTATATTGTCAGTAAATTCATTACCAACAGCAGAATTCACTTATATCTATCTATTTATTTGATACTAAGGGTTAAACTCAGAGGCATTCTACCTCCAAGATACACCCCCAGCTCTATTTTATTGTTTATTTTGAAACAGGGTCTCACTATGTTGCTGAGGCTGGCTTTGAACCTGTGATTTTTCTGTCTCAGCCTCCCAAATATTTGGATTCTGTACAGGTGTGCACCACCATGCCCTGCTATATTACAACCCGTTTTTTTCTTTTCTTTTCTTTTTTTTTTTTTTTTTTTTTTTTTTTTTTTTTTTTTTTTTTTTTTTTTATGGTACTGGGGATTGAACCCAGGGGCATTCTACCTCTGAGCTATACCCCCAGGCCTATTTTTTATTCTTTATTTTGAAACAGGGTCTTGCTAAGTCTTGGAGGGCCTCACCAAGTAGCTGAGGCTGGTCATGAACCTGCAATCCTCCTGTCTCAGCCTCCCAAACTGGGATTACAAGCGTGACCCACTACGCTCGGCTATCAGAACCCATTTCTAAAGTAAAGCATTCTAGACATACTTCCTCTACCTCATTGAAAGCTCAGGTTCATGTTGATAAGAATTCTTCCTATTTCTCCCTAGGTCTTCTTTAGATAAATGAGTGGACTAATCTTCCTCCAGCATCTATACTGTCTACCTATTCATCAGCACACCAGCACCACAATCCAATTTCCAGATGAGGGAAATTTTAGATAAATTCCTTCTATTGGTTTAGTTTTTGCTTTCTTCTTTTAATAAGGATGCTCAGCCTGAAATATGTGCTCTCTTTTTCTCCCTTTTCTACTCTATTCTTTTTTTTCTTATTCACAGGGAGGAATTAAACATTCATTAAACTTTCAAACTGCCATCCTAATTGATAGAGTTAATCAGAAAGAATTAAGGTCTTCTCTGCAGAAGTTGTGAGCATTATCTAGAATCATACTGGCCATTCTTTATAATCTCCTGACATGGTGACCAGTTAGTAGAAATTATTTTATTAGATTCTAATTTCCCTAGCAATGTGGGCTTGGAAATTATAGTAGCAATTTCTAATCATGTTTGAGCACAAGTGTATCTTAGACAATGTGTTCTTAATGTTGTTTATAAGAACATCTTGGAAAGATAACTTTGTTTTGATAACTTGAATATTTTTAACTGAGCTCTTATAAACAAATATGTAAAAGACATAGAGATACCAAGGAGCTTTAGCAAATAATATTATCACTCCCACCCATTTCTCTGGATACTGTCCTTGTCTCTCATTATAAATTTCCTCAGGTTCTATTTCCAATTATTTATTTTTTACAATGATAAAGTAAATGGGACTTTCCCGTAATGAATGTAACTTTACAACTTGTTCCTGGGATAAATTGTTGATTAAAAATTTTGTTTTGGTATTTATAAATCCTTTTTTGTTTGTTTAATTAGTATAGATACATAGGAAACACTGATAAAAGTATTCTTGTGCTTTAAGGATAATTCTATGCCAAGTAGTTCTGTTTGAAAACTTAATAATACATGTACAGTCTTATAACTAAAAAATAAAAGGTCACTGTTAATAACATTCTTTCTCCTTTTAATCAATTTCACAACCACTTATAACTCGGGGGCGGGGTGTAGTACTAGAGTTTAAACCCAGGGGTGTTCTACCTCTGGGGCATGCCCTCAATCTATTTATTTCTTATTTTGAAGCAGGGTCTCACAAAATTGCTGAGGGCCTTGCTAAACTGCTGAGGCTGGCGTTGAACCTGTGATCTTCCTGTCTCAAGTACTGAGATTACAGGTGTGCACCTGCATAATTCCAATATAATTCCAACTCTAGCCACAGCCATCCTGATTCCTGGAGTAATAAACTATCTTGACTGAAATTCCCAGTCCCAACCAGGCATTTTAATAAGAAAACTGGATTCCTCCCTCAAAAGAATTCTTATATCATTTACTAAGAATATATTTTGTGGTTGAGATCTTTCAAATGACTCTATTAATCATAAGCTCCTACTATCCAATAAAGGTGTAAATCATAGTGGAACATTTTTATATAGATAAGAATCTGTCCTCCTGAATACCCAAGTCACAAAGAGATGAAGTAAAATTTCATTTGCCCATCTCTGAGTTTATCCCTCTGGGTTAGGATCAAGTTAGGTAAAAGATTATTTTTTTCTTCACAGCCAAGAACATGTACAGCTAATGTTTGCAATACAAATTCCTGTCCTTCACCTCATGCTCATTCCATGATGTACTGTGCTGCCACAGCCCCAAATAAACAGAGCCAAGTAACCAAAGACTGACACCATAAGCCAAAACAAACCTATCCTCCTTTTAAAATTCATTATCTCATGTATTTTGCTACAGCAATAGAAAGCTGATGAACACACCACTCTCCCTTTATTCCTTTTTCAGGTGTCTTTCTCCTTGCTAAAATCAACCTCTCCATCTATATTAAGGGTATTATACCTCTTCCATCTCCTCTGAAACTTCATTCTATTACATAATTCTGTCTCCTGAATCTTCAATCTCTTGCTTTTCTTCTCTTTTGTTGACAATTTATCCTTATACATCTCTAATCCTATGTAACTATCTCTTCCTCTAATATATCTTTTAACTATGCACATCAATATTCTCTTCTTTCAACCAGGTATGGTGGCACATGCTTGTAATCTCCATACTTGAGAGGCTGAGACAGGAGGATTGCAGGTTCAAAGCCAGCCTCGGCAACTTAGTAAGGCTCTCAGCAACTTAGAGAGACCCTGTTTCCAAACAAAAATAAAATGATGTAGGGGTGTAGCCAGGAGGTAGAAGACCCCGGGTTTCATCCCCAGTACCATAAGAAAAAAAAAAGAAAAAAAAAACCTTCAGTTAGGTCACCTTCCTTGCTCATCTGAGGTTTCTCCTTTTTCATCTAGAGTCTCTCCTATGACCCACTTTCTCCCTAGCTTCCGCATATTAGGGAAAGCATCCAATTTTTTTTTTATTTTGTTACTGACTAATCTCACTTAGCATAATGTTCTCCAGTTCCATCCATTTCCCTGCAAATGACATGACATGATCTAACTGAAGGAGATGGGAACAAGGGAGAGGGAAACACCCTAATGCACCTGATGTACATCACAAACATATCAAAGGCAATCACTAAGCCGAATATGAGAAGGAGGGAGGGAGAGGGAATGAGGTGGGAATTGGGGAAGGGTTAAATGAGTGCTGTATGCATGTATGCCTCTACCAGCTTATGCCTCAGTAAGATGTATGATTACAGTATATATATATATATATATATATACTGTAATCATACATCTTATATATACTGTATATATACATATATATTATAAATATATGTTTATATAGTACAAATATTATATACATATAATATTTATATTCTCTTCTTTCACACCCATCTTCTCACAATTTACTTCTCAATGTTTTGACCATTATACTTTCTTTAGATCTTTCATATATAAAGGTTCTTGCTGTCAAATCTCATTATCAAATCCCATGACCTTCACTCAACCCCCATCCACCTTGATGTTTGTGGCATCTGCCATTTTTAACTAACTCCTCTTCAGCGCTTCCTCTTGTTTCAGTTCCAGGAACTTTCCTATTCTCCCCTTCACATTTCCCACATCTTTGTGGGTATCCTTTGTGGGTTTTATTCCTCCTTTCACACTTTATATAAAGACATAGTAAAAAGCTTAATCATTGACTTCCTGTTCTCTGTCATCATCTCCCTCCCCCAGAATCCTTAACATTCTCAAAATTTTAAGTCTATTCCTTGAGCCATTGCTCTCCTGATCTCAACAGAGGATAGTTGGCTATCAGAGTTGGAGGAGTTGTTGAGGAATACCTTGTCCATCATTCCTATTTGAGAGGAAATTACTGAACTCACTGTCACCAGAGAATTAAGAATGAGAACTCTGCCGGGCGTGGTGGCGCACGCTTGTAATCCCAGCATTCGGGAGGCTGAGACCGGAGGATCCGGGTTCACGGCCAGCCTCAGCTACATAGTGAGGCACTCCGCAACTTAGTGAGACTCGGTTTCAAAATAAAAAAAAATAAAAAATAGGGCTGGGGGTATAGCTCGGAGGTAGAATGCCTCTGAGTTCAATCCCCAGTACCGCAAAAAAAAAAAAAAAAAAAAAAGAATGAGAACTCGGAATATCTGGTGCATCCGATATGGTTAGTATCCTGGAAGAAAGGGATTTATTTTCTACTCTCATTTCTATAAGTAATTTGTTTTGTAACATTTGTAGAATCATTAAACCTCTCTGAATCTCACCTTCCACTCTATCTAAAAATAAAAAAAATTTAAACCTTTGCCTCTAAAGTCTCTTCAAACATTTTTTTTATTGATTTATGGTTCTTTGATACCTGCTGTAGGATATTACCACAGGATCACAGTCAATTATGTAAAGCCAATTCATTCATTTTCCTTTCCTGGGGAATGACAATCTCTCCTTGGGGTTTTCTTGTCCTGATAATGGTACCATCCATTCTTTTTTTTTTTTTTTCTTTGCGGTACTGGGGATTGAACTCAGGGGCATTCTACCTCCGAGCTACACCCCCAGCCCTATTTTTTATTCTTTATTTTGAAACCGAGTCTCACTAAGTTGCAGAGTGCCTCACTAGGTAGCTGAGGCTGGCCGCGAACCCGGATCCTCTGGTCTCAGCCTCCCGAATGCTGGGATTACAAGCGTGCGCCACCACGCCC